>CAJPEV010003348.1:0-21887 GCA_905338385.1 Darwinula stevensoni | reverse complement strand
AAAATTCCATTTTGAACTAAAATTTCCAATTCCAAGATGATCTGAACACATCACAATGAGTCCGAGTGTGAGGAAAATGGGCAATACCTTCTCCGACTCCATCACTGCTCCTTAACGCATTTGGGAAGATTTCTCACTCTCGGAATTCGTACTGGCGTCAAGGCAGCTTCACATCATTCTGGGCATGCTTGTCCTCCCCACGTTACTTAGTATCCTTGTGCGCGTATCACTTTTTTTCATCCGTGCACGACTCATTTGGATTTCAATTATTCATCAATACGGCATTCACATGATGGTGCGGAGCTTATCTGCTTTCATCCTCGTGGTTAGCAAAGTGCAAGCGAAAAGCGGTATAGAATATGTAGTGAAGAAAAGAAAGTAGCACTCTTGGAAATTCTTTGGAGATCGTGAGATTACAGACTGCATAGCAACATTGATTTCGCAACGTCTTCCATGAGTTCTTCAGAGGTCCTGAAATTCTCGTTCATTAATCTCTTGCTGTAAAGCACACCATCACAAAGTAATTGGGACATAAATTTTATTGTGATGTAACCCATCAGCGGAAGAGTAGTTGGCATGCACGGAGAGCAACAGTTTCGTGAACGAGCTGGTTCACCTGCCCATAGGAATGCTTCTCATTAGAAATGCTGGGATGGGAAGAATTTCGCAATAAAAACTGTCTGGTGAAGGATTAAACATTTGTCATTCGCTCATTAAGAGGGTTGCCAATAAGCTGGGAGTGTGGTGGGCAGGCAATCATCACTGTGGTGATGGTTGCTGGTGGTGATGATTGCCTGCAAGAAGAAAATCTGCAAGTGAAAATGAGATCCTCAAGTCGTTTTATGTTCGCGTTGTGACTGGCCTTGCGGCTTAATTATGCACGCTCTCACGTCCATATTCAAATTATTTGCAATTGTCAAATACGGATGTTCTCCACGAGCAATGGAGAACATCAGTATTTGACCATACCGTGAACGCAAAATTAGTGTATAAATTTCATAATGATTTGCTGTTCCACCTTCTGTTATCTCAACTGCCGACATACGAGCATATTGATTTACAGCACATGTATTAAAGCAGGAAATACGGGATTGTTTGCATGGGTTGCCCTCTGAACATAAATTTCTCTTAAAATTATTAATCTACATATGTTGCTCTGCCATATATAAATAAAAGTCCCGGTATTCATTGAACACCCCTTGTATATTAGATTCGGGGATATTCGGATATACAAGGATACACGCCAGTAATAAGAAATTACTACCATAACAAATACAAACATAATTTGTGGAGCTTGGGGAAATATGGGTCAAGTTCCCCTAATGAATCCCGTCCCGTGTCTGACCAAGGCCGGACATAGCCAAAGGAACTGATCCATTATTGACGAGACCCAGGAGACCCGTAAGCATCCCGTCCTCCTTCATTTCGCTCCATCTCCTATCGTCGGGAAGGGTGAACTCCACAAATAAGTTAAGCCTTTTGGAATGTTCTTGGAGAACTTTCCAAACTTCCATTCCTTGAACATCCTGAAAGCTTGGGGTTTTGTCAACAGAATCCTGATGAAGCAATGAATGGAGAAAGACCATTCACGTTTCGTCGTACATACCTCGACCTTTTATGCTTGGAGTTCCCGTAAAATTTGTCTCGTTTTGTGTGATGCTTCGGGGCCACTCCCCGTGTTCTCCCAAACACATCAACTGATCCATTTCCCGTCCTACCTTCAGTAGCGGTTTCCGGACGAAGTGAAATGAAATGCTGTACGGTAGTCTATCTGCGAAAATGTCAGAACATATCATGGTTTGTGGCACTCAGAGCTTTCTCCCCTTCATTGTAGGCATTTTTGGCAATACCATTTAATATAGCACCTGTTCACTTACATACTATGTATGTAAGGGAACACCTGCTGTATGTAAGATATCCACGTTTCAGTTTTAAGACGAAGGTCAAATACATTTATAATCTATCGCTGCGGAGCTCACGAATATGATTTCTTACAGATCGACAACTTTTCCTTTCAGGTTTCCTATTCCGTTCACGCGGAAATTACTCCCAAGGTGACGAACCTCTTTCACATCGATGAGCATGCTCTCGTGAAGGGACGTGGGATGCTCGCTTCCTTTCCATTCTTCCCGAACTGGCTTGGTTTTAGTTACGGATACGACAACGATGGAGGACATATACTCGATGGAGCTTAGAATCCAGGGACGTTCAGATCAACGAGGTCGATTCTCAATCGGTTCCCTATCATTTCGCCGAGTGACTCGCCGAGATCATCTGGTNGTTTTCCAAGAACCAAGCTGACCAGGAGGAGGAAACCGATAACTGCGACCCATACACTCCAATTCCAAGGTTGTATCAACTGCATCCATCCCGGGTATGGTTGTGGGGCAAGGGTGAGGAATCGTAAGCAGTCGTAAAAGATTGGGACGGTATTGGTCATATTTCCATGATGAACCCCATCCCATGTCGGGCCAAGACCTGAGATAGCTAAATGAACGGTTCCATTATTGACAAGACCGAGGAGACCAGTGAATCTCCCGTCTTCCGTCATTTCACCCCATAACTTTTCCTCGGGACGAGTGAACTCAGCAGTGAAGTTGAGCCTCCAGGAAATTTCTTTGAGAACGTACCCTTCCAGCCCTTTCACATCCTTCAAGCCTGGGGTTATGTCTGACGGCATCCAATGAATCCAAGGTGCATAATGTGCCGTGCCGACTTTGATCACTTTTCCATTAAAATTCCATTTTGAACTAAAATTTCCAATTCCAAGATGAACTGAACACATCACAATGAGTCCGAGTGTGAGGAAAATGCGCAATACCTTCTCCGACTCCATCACTGCTCCTTAACGCATTTGGGAAGATTTCTCACTCTCGGAATTCGTACTGGCGTCAAGGCAGCTTCACATCATTCTGGGCATGCTTGTCCTCCCTACGTTACTTAGTATCCTTGTGCGCGTATCACTTTTTTTCATCCGTGCACGACTCATTTGGGTTTCAATTATTCATCAATACGGCATTCACATGATGGTGCGGAGCTTATCTGCTTTCATCCTCGTGGTTAGCAAAGTGCAAGCCAAAAGCGGTATAGAATATGTAGTGAAGAAAAGAAAGTAGCACTCTTGGAAATTCCTTGGAGATCGTGAGATTACAGACTGCATAGCAACATTGATTTCGCAACGTCTTCCATGAGTTCTTCAGAGGTCCTGAAATTCTCGTTCATTAATCTCTTGCTGTAAAGCACACCATCACAAAGTAACTGGGACATACATTTTAATGTGATGTAACCCATCAGCGGAAGAGTAGTTGGCATGCACGGAGAGCATCAGTTTCGTGAACGAGCTGGTTCACCTGCCCATAGAAATGCTTCTCATTAGAAATGCTGGAATGGGGAAGAATTTCGCAATAAAAACTGTCTCGTGAAGGATTAAACATTTGTTATTCGCTCATTAAGAGGGTTGCCAATAAGCTGGGAGTGTGGTGGGCAGGCAATCATCACTGTGGTGATGATCATCAGCATAGTGATGATTGCCTGCAAGAAGAAAATCTGGAAGTGAAAATGAGATCCTCAAGTCGTTTTATGTTCGCGTTGTGACTGGCCTTGCGGCTTAATTATGCACGCTCTCACATCCATATTCAAATTATTTGCAAATGTCAAATACGGATGTTCTCCACAAGCAATGGAGAACATCAGTATTTGACCATACCGTGAACGCAAAATTAGTCTATAAATTTCATTATGATTTGCCGTTCCACCTTCTGCTATCTCAACTGCCGAAATACGAGCATATTGATTTACAGCACATGTATTAAAGCAGGAAATACGCGATTGTTTGCATGGGTTGCCCTCTGAACATAAATTTCTCTTAAAATTATTAATCTACATATGTTGCTCTGCCATATATAAATAAAAGTCCCGGTATTCATTGAACACCCCTTGTATATTAGATTCGGGGATATTCGGAAATACAAGGATACACACCAGTTATAAGAAATTACTACCATAACAAATACAAACATAATTTGTGGAGATTGGGGAAGTATGGGTCAAGTTCCCCTAATGAATCCCGTCCCGTGTCTGACCAAGGCCGGACATAGCCAAAGGAACTGTTCCATTATTGACGAGACCCAGGAGACCCGCAAGCATCCCGTCCTCCTTCATTTCACCCCATCTCCTATCGTCGGGAAGGGTGAACTCCACAAATAAGCTAAGCCTTTTGGAATGTTCTTGGAGAACTTTCCAAACTTTCATTCCTTGAACATCCTGAAAGCTTGGGGTTTTGTTAACAGAATCCTGATGAATCAATAAATGGAGAAAGACCATTCACGTTTCGTCGTACATACCTCGACCTTTTATGTTTGGAGTTCCCGTAAAATTTGTCTCGTTTTGTGTGATGCTTCGGGGCCACTCCCCGTGTTCTCCCAAACACATCACATGGTCCATTTCCCGTCCTACATTCAGTAGCGGTTTGCGGACGAAGTGAAATGAAATGCTGTACGGTAGTCTATCTGCGAAAATGTCAAAGCATCTCATGGTTTGTGGCACTCAGAGCCTTCTCCCCTTTATTTAATATAGCATCTGTTCACTTACATACTATGTATGTAAGGGAACACCTGCTGTATGTAAGCATATCTCCATGTTTCAGTTTTAAGACGAAGGTCAAATACATTTATAATCTATCGCTGCGGAGCTCACGAATATAATTTCTTACAGATCGACAACTTTTCCTTTCAGGTTTCCTATTCCGTTCACGCGGAAATTACTCCCAAGGTGACGAACCTCTTTCACATCGATGAGCATGCTCTCGTGAAGGGACGTGGAAGCTCGCTTCCTTTCCATTCTTCCCGATCTGGCTTGGTTTTAGTTCAGCCCTTGCCTATGCTGTTGCTACCTCCTGTATATGAGCTACCTCGAATCTTAGGTCCCTGCAAGTCTAGTTGCTCCAGCTAAGAGTTAGCCAAGGGATAGTAAAGCGGCTCACTGAGCGGCTCTAGTAGACCACGACTACAACTCGCTGAAAGTTCATTTCGTTGAATGACGATTCACCGACTCACAAATGAATTTCAATGAACGCTTTGAATTGTCTGAAATGCATCATTAATTTGATTTTATTACTGGAAATGTTTGGTCGACTACAACTCGCTGAAAGTTCATTTCGTTGAATGACGATTCACCGACTCACAAATGAATTTCAATGAACGCTTTGAATTGTCTGAAATGCATCATTAATTTGATTTTATTACTGGAAATGTTCAAAATGCCATCTCAGCTGAGTCGAAGAGAAGCGGAATTCAAAGAGACCTTTCAGCTCGTTTTTAATGTAATACTCGTATATGAACATGTTCTTTCTGGCTCTTTCGACTGACTAAATTAAAATCATTCTAAATTAAAGTAATCCGGGATTAGAAATGCTGCGCCCAGGATTTTGCAGGCCCGTGCAAGGTTATTCATCCCCCTTCATCATTCTCCATCGAGCATTCATCGTTCTTCATCCTTCTCGCTGTAAATCGAATGTTCGTGATGGCGTCGATGGCTTTCCAGGGAGNCTTCAGAGGTCCTGAAATTCTCGTTCATTAATCTCTTGCTGTAAAGCACACCATCACAAAGTAATTGGGACATAAATTTTATTGTGATGTAACCCATCAGCGGAAGAGTAGTTGGCATGCACGGAGAGCAACAGTTTCGTGAACGAGCTGGTTCACCTGCCCATAGGAATGCTTCTCATTAGAAATGCTGGGATGGGAAGAATTTCGCAATAAAAACTGTCTGGTGAAGGATTAAACATTTGTCATTCGCTCATTAAGAGGGTTGCCAATAAGCTGGGAGTGTGGTGGGCAGGCAATCATCACTGTGGTGATGGTTGCTGGTGGTGATGATTGCCTGCAAGAAGAAAATCTGCAAGTGAAAATGAGATCCTCAAGTCGTTTTATGTTCGCGTTGTGACTGGCCTTGCGGCTTAATTATGCACGCTCTCACGTCCATATTCAAATTATTTGCAATTGTCAAATACGGATGTTCTCCACGAGCAATGGAGAACATCAGTATTTGACCATACCGTGAACGCAAAATTAGTGTATAAATTTCATAATGATTTGCTGTTCCACCTTCTGTTATCTCAACTGCCGACATACGAGCATATTGATTTACAGCACATGTATTAAAGCAGGAAATACGGGATTGTTTGCATGGGTTGCCCTCTGAACATAAATTTCTCTTAAAATTATTAATCTACATATGTTGCTCTGCCATATATAAATAAAAGTCCCGGTATTCATTGAACACCCCTTGTATATTAGATTCGGGGATATTCGGATATACAAGGATACACGCCAGTAATAAGAAATTACTACCATAACAAATACAAACATAATTTGTGGAGCTTGGGGAAATATGGGTCAAGTTCCCCTAATGAATCCCGTCCCGTGTCTGACCAAGGCCGGACATAGCCAAAGGAACTGATCCATTATTGACGAGACCCAGGAGACCCGTAAGCATCCCGTCCTCCTTCATTTCGCTCCATCTCCTATCGTCGGGAAGGGTGAACTCCACAAATAAGTTAAGCCTTTTGGAATGTTCTTGGAGAACTTTCCAAACTTCCATTCCTTGAACATCCTGAAAGCTTGGGGTTTTGTCAACAGAATCCTGATGAAGCAATGAATGGAGAAAGACCATTCACGTTTCGTCGTACATACCTCGACCTTTTATGCTTGGAGTTCCCGTAAAATTTGTCTCGTTTTGTGTGATGCTTCGGGGCCACTCCCCGTGTTCTCCCAAACACATCAACTGATCCATTTCCCGTCCTACCTTCAGTAGCGGTTTCCGGACGAAGTGAAATGAAATGCTGTACGGTAGTCTATCTGCGAAAATGTCAGAACATATCATGGTTTGTGGCACTCAGAGCTTTCTCCCCTTCATTGTAGGCATTTTTGGCAATACCATTTAATATAGCACCTGTTCACTTACATACTATGTATGTAAGGGAACACCTGCTGTATGTAAGATATCCACGTTTCAGTTTTAAGACGAAGGTCAAATACATTTATAATCTATCGCTGCGGAGCTCACGAATATGATTTCTTACAGATCGACAACTTTTCCTTTCAGGTTTCCTATTCCGTTCACGCGGAAATTACTCCCAAGGTGACGAACCTCTTTCACATCGATGAGCATGCTCTCGTGAAGGGACGTGGGATGCTCGCTTCCTTTCCATTCTTCCCGAACTGGCTTGGTTTTAGTTACGGATACGACAACGATGGAGGACATATACTCGATGGAGCTTAGAATCCAGGGACGTTCAGATCAACGAGGTCGATTCTCAATCGGTTCCCTATCATTTCGCCGAGTGACTCGCCGAGATCATCTGGTCGACTACAACTCGCTGAAAGTTCATTTCGTTGAATGACGATTCACCGACTCACAAATGAATTTCAATGAACGCTTTGAATTGTCTGAAATGCATCATTAATTTGATTTTATTACTGGAAATGTTAAAAATGCCATCTCAACCGAGTCGAAGATAAGCGGAATTCAAAGAGATCTTTCAGCTCGTTTTTAATGTAATACTCGTATATGAACATGTTCTTTCTGGCTCTTTCGACAAGACTAAATTAAAATCATTCTAAATTAAAGTAATCTGGGATTAGAAATGCTGCGCCCAGGATTTTGCAGGCCCTTGCAAAGTTATTCATCCCCCTTCATCATTCTCCATCGAGCATTCATCATTCTTCATCCTTCGCGCTCGAAATCGAATGTTCGTGATGGCGTCGATGGCTTTCCAGGGAGAAACGCTCTAAAGGTGACGTCAAGGAGACTCGATAGGGCCTGGTCCCCCAGACGGAGCGAAATGTCCCATGGCAGACACAGGGAGGATCAAGATAAACAAGATTCCTTGCGAATTTTTAGCATTCAAAATATTATTAGCAGTTGAATGTCAGAATTGCAAAAACTCTCCATCGGCCACATTTAATGAGTAGGAAACTTTTTTCGGTAGGAAGCGCTACGAATAAATGTATCGATACTCTCATGGTGATGAACATAATATTTGCATCATAATATATTTTCATTTTGTGATCATCACGTTAGTTTTTTTTTAAATCTTACTTTGTTTATATTCAATCAAACTTGAGTTTTGATTTGGGCACCTAAAAGCAGCCTCATCGTTTTAATCGCAATTGGCTACTAACATTGCTTAGCTGTGTCTTAACTGTTGCAATGAACTTTCTTTTTCTTAAATTCATTGTATGAAAGTACTTACCGACGGAGAATCCATCAATAGAGGAAGGGTCGTCGGGGAGGACGTCCTCCCACATTTCAAGGAAGGAAGTCAAAAAAGAATCACGAATTGCGTGATGATACTTTTTCCATCAAAATTACTGTCATGAATAAAGGATTAGAATACTTTATCCAGGGATTCTTTTCAGAAGGAAAGGAGAGGATAAGTTCGAGACGGCTTCTGGAACAGGGATTCTCAAACGCGAACCGGTTTAAGAACCGCTGAGGTAAGGCAAAACTGCTTTGCCTGCGAAGAGCTAGTTCGCAGCCCGTACGGTTCTAATGATAACATTATGACTAGGTCGAGCTCGGTAGTTAATACGGACCTAACTTCTTGCCAAGTTACGTCCATACGGGCCAAAATTGGGTTCCGCCTTAGAAAAGTCGTATTAACATTAGAACGCACGCAATCGCTTCAAAGCTCCCAAATACTCTCCAATCCTAAGGGAAGGATTGGACCGTCCCGCCCCTGCATTATGCCCGCTCCATGTTTGTACGCTCTATGGGGGAAACTCACTCCGAAATTCCGCAACTGGCAGTGAAGCTGTCCAGTCTGATGGAGTTGGTAATCACTATGAGATTCCCGTTTGTCCTCTGTAACACAGAAGTTCTTGGAATCCCGATCGTCGAATCATTTCCAGGGATTATTTTCTCTCTCACTAATATGAGGATTTTTAAGAACCTAAATGATGCAATGGGAAATAGTAATAAAACAGCAAACATCCTCATTTTATGCTTACCATATTTCAACGATTTCTAAAAGACCCATATTATAGAAATTACCTGACTTTTTCATAATTAAATTGAGACAATTATCCTCGTTGTTTAACCATTTCGTTATCCCTATCCTTGTAAGGGACTTCAGACTACCGTGAAAATCCAGCCGAAATGCCAAATTACATTAGTCAAAATCNGGGCGAAGAGTTGACTCTCCGTTTCGATGAATGCGAACGACTCCTTCATGAAATCATCCAGGGAAATGAGATCAGCCCAAGACTCGTTGAAGGGAAACCACGTTACTTTCCGCCCTAAGGTCATCAAGGCTGAGTCGTTAGAGTCTTGGAACTTAGCTTTCATTCCCTCTCCGTAATCGACCATCCCCCACTCATAGTTCGATCCCACGAGATCTGCCAATGATTCCGGCACGGGTTGAAGACGAGGAAGAGCGAGTAAGGAGAATAGGCAGCTAGAATACGATGTGGTCAGGATCATGAAGCAACATCCAGTTAAGGCAAGCAGTAATCGACTGCTGTTCAAGTTCTTCAATACAGGGCTCATACTCTGATTTGCAAGAAGGCCTGTGAAGAGGATAGGAGCATGAAAGATCCCGAAGCTTTCCAAGAGTTTGCCGAGAATCAAGCTGGTCACGAGGAGAAATCCAATGACGGCGAGCCACACTGTCCCATTCCATGGTTTTATTAGGAGCATCCATCCTGGGTAGGGCCGAGGAGGAAGAGTGAGGAAGCGAAGACAGTCATGAAAGATTGGGAAAGTATGGGTCATGTTTCCATAATGAAACCCATCCCATGTCGGACCAAGGCCGGAGATAGCAACTTGAACGGTTCCATTATTGACAAGACCCAGGAGACCCGTGAATTTCCCGTTCTCCATCCTGCCACCCCATGACTTATCCTCAGGACGAGTGAACACCACAGTGAAGTTGAGCCTCCAAGAAAGTTCTTTGAGAACGTACCCTTCTAGTCCTTTCACATCCTCCAAATATGGGGTTATGTTTGGCGGCATCCAATGAATCCAAGGTGCATAATGTGCCGTGCCGACTTTGATCACTTTTCCATTAAAATTCCATTTCGAACTGAAATTTCCAATTCCAAGATGAACTGAACACATCACAATGAGTCCGAGTGTTAGGAAAATGCGAAATACCTTCTCCCACTCCATCACCGTTCCTTAACGCTTTTGGGAAGATCTCTCACACTCGGGATTGGTGCTGACCTGATGGCAGCTTCACATCATTCTGAGCATGCTGGCCCTCTAAACGTTAGTATCCTTGTGGGGGTAGCTCATTGTCTTTTTTCTATCCTTGCTTGAGTCATTTGGGTTTCAATTATTCATCAATACTTCATTCACGTGATGGTACGGAGCTTATCTGCTTTTATCTTCATCGTTAACACAGTTTTCGGCATAATGAAGAGGGCTATAGAATTGCTAGTGGGAAAAAAGAAACGATTCACCCTTTGAGATGGTTTGGAGATCATGAGATACCAGACGGTACAGCAATATTGATTGCGCGACTTCTTCCATAAATTCTTAAAACGTCCTAACATTCTTGCTCATTTTTCTCTAGCCGTTTTAGCACAGAAGCGAAAACATGAAGGTAATTGGAATGTTACTGTTTGCGGGATGAAAGGCATCAGCGGAAGAGTAGTTCGTACGCGTAGAGCACATTAATTATGGGAAATATTTCCTCATTCTGCTCAAAGGAATTTTGCTCTATGGAATGGATGGGATAGATACGAATTTTAAAGGAATTTTCTTGTGAAGGATTAAATAATTGCCGATCACTCATTAAGAGGGCAACCAGTTCTTTGCGAGGAATCGGCTCGTTTATGAGGAAGCGAGGGAACAGAAGAATAAATTAAACAGAACCAAGGAAAACTGAGTTAATGTTTAAGAAGTCATTTTTTCTCATGGTTATGTCTCGGGGGCGCAAAATTCATTACTGCAAATTGCCAGACGTAAGGACGAGTCAGAGACAGGCGTAGTGCATACAGATGTGCAAAGGAAAATAAACGTCATTCCAAATTAATGGGCAACTTCTTACGTCAGCACCTTTGTGCGAGTGCTAAAATAAATTTCCAATATTCCTTGCAAAGTGAATCGGCTGGAGATTCAAGGGTTATATTTTTCGCGAGGTATAAGGACGCATGAACGCGTGAATGGATGAACCTTTATTTATTCTAGCCTCAATTTCAAGGGAGCCAATTACTTTCAAAAAGCAGTGCACTTTTTTTCCCTCACATAATGTCTTTACGTTTCTCATGGAATATGTTTGAAAGGGGGAGAACTAAAAACTATGAAAACTGAGAAGGATCCAGGTTATTAACTAGTAGCAGGTAAGCCAGCTGCAAACCGGAGGAAGGGAAATGCTCTGTTTTTTTGTGGAAGGATTCACCGTGATCTTCAGAGGCTACTACCAAAGTGGCATCCGAACACGTACAATGAAATGTAATTTGATTCATTACCAGCGTTCCATGAACGTCATTGGGAATGTTTCATTAACTCCCTTAATTTCCAAAATTCTAAGCCATTCAGACTGTTCAAAATATGCGTTCCTCGAACAACGTGAATTTATCAGGGCGGTGAATCTCATATTTCCAAGAAAAGGGCTCTATAAAACTTTATTTTTCATGATTCATCTGATATGCAATAAAGGTTTTGGATCCTTTTTTTATCACTGGAATTGCATTCAGTCAAAGTAGAGCCTTACTCCCATAGCTGGGGTCAAAAGCCATAATGTGGCTCATTACTCTTGATTGAAAGTACAGGTACTGTCTTCAGTTGACAGGGATAATCCGGAGGAGGACCGTCAGGCAAATCAGTCATACTAAGGAAACTTTAATCATATCTGCAGTTATCTTATATTCAGGAATCAGACACGCCCTTCATTGAATTAGCTTTCCATAGGAGCGATGATATGCATGAACTTCATCATTCATGATGTCGCCTAGGAAATTGAACCATCCCCCCTCTATTTTCATAGCCAGAATTCTCTAGAGAGTCCTTGGACTGGATTCCCTCTTGAGGCCGATTCCTTCAAGAATTACCAGTTTCTTCCTCTGTGGTTTATGTGGCGAAAGATCGGCTGCCTTGCGGAAGGGAATGGGGAATAATTCCAGCAGGAATTGATCTCCTAATATTGTGCCATCTAGCATCGGTTGTGCGAACTTTTGTTTAAGCCATTGTCAGATGGATACTGGCGATATGCTTGGGGAAAACATATTTAACGTTCAACGAATGTTCTTGAAACGCAGCATGTTTTGTTGTCAAAAGGCACCTCAACCGAGCGGCAAAAAATTGTTGATTCTTGTACATTGGATTTCCAAAGACTTCTTTGAAAACACGTTTTACGTCCTCGAGAGCGTCTACAGTCGTGGCCATCAGTTTAAGACCACCCTTGGGAATATGTACTTGTTTCTTCTGAACGCAGTGATTGGATCAGAAATGAAACTGATTGCATGAGATTGCGTCATCCTTACGTCGGCCTATTATAGTCACTTTTCAATTGACAATCACGCAGTAAACACTTCATTACGCCGCATTTCGCTGTGTTTTGCCTTTTCTAAAACCCAAGAAAATATGTAAAAAAATTCACTCACTTAAGTCCAGAGGGCACAAATTGTGGTTCTTCTCCAGGAAGGATATTCTGAACGAGCGATTAGTGAGAAGTTAAAGTGCAGTAAGACTGCCGTTCACAATGCAGTCGTGAAATTTGGGAATTCGGGGACTTATTCGGACAGAAAGCGGTCTTGGCGTCCACGAAAGACGACACCGAGGGACGACCACGCCGTAGGGAGGGTAGCTGTTCGGTCTCCAATGAGTTTCTCGAGCAAGATGCGGTCAGCACTTCTCGCAAAAGGTACGGATGTAAGTATTGGCTGTTCTGAGATTTCTGTAATAAATAAAAAATCCTGTGCTTATAGGGTAAAAGCCATTGATGTTGGATTATTCAAAAAATAAAATCAGTTCTGGAAGATTAATTCTGAGTAAATATGCGATTTGTTGCCTCAAACTAAAATTCAAGGGGTGGTCTTAAACTTTTGGCCACGACTGTATGTGCTACTTGGACACATTATATGAATGAAGCCTGGCGGTTTCATTTGACCCGTGATTATCCTTGGAACCCGATGATATGAGTAGAGGCCAGAAGATGTAAGTAGTGACAAGGGATCACGTCATTCTGCATTTCTGAAATTGTGCGTTTGGAGAGTTGGACCTCCGTGGGGGAAACTGCTGTGATTTACTTATTTGCCGTGCCCCCTGTAAACGCAAGTGGCGAGGAGCTGCTTCATCGTCCCGTATTTCCTCATGGTCGCTTAAAATTCCTGGATTATCTGCAGTAGGCGAGAGGCACTCCATCGAGCGATGTCACCGTTCCCTTGCGAGAACAACGGAAACTCTCGTCTCCTCGTTCATCCGAGAGATGGCGAGACGAGAGCGAATCTCTGGTTTCCTGTGAAAGTGGCCTCCTTTTCCTTTCGTGAGGGCGATTAACAAGTTTCATATTTTGGTGGCGGCCCTCCTAGAAACGTGGTCACCCGTTGAAGTGCGGGGTGTCATTCGTCCTCTTCGTGGAAGAGACACCACACCCGCATAAGTCCATCGCCAATTTCTAGGGGTTCAATGCCAGAAAACAAATATGGGCGTGCCGTGAAGCATTTGATTCTGGGCGAGCGAGAATCATCGAGGAAACGGGACGTGGTTAGTCGTGCACCTCGTCAACGGATGAGCTTTTCGTGCAAATGAGAGAAATGGTTCAAGGGGACAGGCAAAAGGAAATCGGCAGGTTGCTAGAGATCGTGAAATTGCCGTCAGAACTGTGATCCACTTGGAGCTTGATGAAGAAAAGGAATGGAGGAAGAAAGCAAATGACATTCTGCACCTCAACGGTTGACCTCGTTTCTAGCAGGGCCGCCATCTTGACTGGTTTTCCACGCTTCCGCAGTATTGATCAGCGCTCGATCCTTGCGTTCAGTGAATCCTCATCTCTATTGCACTAAGCTAAGCCTCGTATAACTCTTTTTGAAATAAAAAGTAACACATATGACCGGAATGAGGTATGCAATGGATTGCACTTCAGTGGAAGATCGATTCGGATATTATGCTGACAGAACATTTCTTGCAGGATCTCTGGCTTCTCACTTTCATGTTCGCTGCGAATTACACAGGACGCTCTAAGGAAAAAGTGAGCGATTTCCGAGAAAGGGAGCGAAACTGTAGTTAGCAATTTTACTCCCTAAAAACTAGGAAGTGGAAACTATAACTACTCCTTCATATTAGCAGAATCCAGCATTTTTTTAAGAAGACGAAACGAAGGAGGTTAGACTACTTTTCAAACTAGTGGGAAAAGTTAGTGCTTATTCCGAAAGAAGAAAGAGGTGAGCGGGATCACTTCTTTGTTCTTCGGGAGTAAAATCACTATCTCCCGTTTCGCTCACTTTCTCGGAAATCGCTCACTCTTTTCGGAAAGTGTACACGTTTGACCTTTTACCACGCATTTCGAACAATGCTACTAATACCACTCATCTACGTGGGATTTTATATGGTACTAGTATTTCTAGTTTCCTGAAGACGAAACCTTACAAATTTCACCTCTATGAATAATTTCCGCTCATACCTCGTGTAATGAAAATATATAAAAGGAAACACGTATTTTCGCCGGACAGCTGTGGTCAACCTGTCACTATGAAGATTTACACCAGTATCATTCCATGTCTTTTGCCAGGGATTCTAGCGATTCCTGATTCACAGAAAGGACAAATAATGTCTTTTCATTGCTCCAAAATGTATCTGCCGACAATACAGAACTAATTTAAGAAAGAAAATCCAATTCCACACTTGGTAGGTTTAAGTTGGGTTTTATTATTTTATGGATAGAATTCATGGAAACGATATGGACACACGATATATGAGAATTCTTCCTGCAAAATTGTGACATATTCCAAACTGGTGTTTTGGAATTCTTGAGAGACTCACTCTCGAAGAGTTCAGAATTGGAACATGAATATGATTGATGAACATGCATGGTATAGCTAAATATTTTATCATCACCCAAATTTCCAAAAATGAGAGGAGTGAATGTGTCTTTTTTTAAGCACATTTGCATCATTTAACATAATTTTGTTCAAACACAATTGTACATTATTCAGTTTTTCCTTCAGAAAACAGGAGGTGAAGATAAGAATTGGCAGGGGATCCAGGAAGAGAGGAAAGTGTTATTTCCATTGTTATGGTGATTTTTAAGAAGCTAAGTGATGCAATGGTAAAATGTAGTGAAACACGTAAATCCTCATTTTATGTTTAACAAATTTCTACAATATGAAACAGACACATACGATGGAAATGACAATAAATATTTTCATATTTAGACTAAGATTATCGTTATTATCATACCCTTAAATTGGTAATGTAACGATTTTCTTCATCCGAGTGCAGTGCTAATCCAGAAGCAATGCCAAAATCCATCTGTCGACATTCATGTTTTCTTACAGAGATACTTGCGAATCCAGCATCATATGGTAAAAGCAACTGGAGATTCGTCCTGGAAATTTTTGAAATGAGATTGGAGCATAATTGATTAAAGGCGGGCAGACGCATTAAATTCATTCGCATACTGAGGTTAAAAGTGATTTCGCTTAAGCAACGATAATTCAATGTCATTTCTAAATCAAGGAAATTCGATTGTAATTTTACTCGAACCTCTAGGGATTTGAATGGGTACTGAGCTTGCTTTGATGAATATCCAGGGAATTCAAGAATAAATCCTTCAGAAATTCGACTTTCAATGCCAAGGTCTTTCCATTAGAACAAAGTCAAAGAGATCAATTACGCGGCATTCCAGAGAGTGTAAAACGTTTGCATTCAATTCTCACATCCGCACCTGCCGATCCGCTCGATCGGCGTCACATTTTCTGCCTCATGAAAGGCCCAGTGCGATCCACACGGAAACAAAGCAACTCCAACACAAAGATGAGGGAAGAAAGTAAGCAGCCAAAGAGAAAGAAGCAGAATGGGCCCTCGAGTTGAAAGAGAGATAATGAACTGGGACCTTTCCGAGCAGTTTCATTAATTCCATAAATTTCTGCAAGTGTACTATTGGAATCCTCGTGAAGATATTCGTTAATCGCTTTTTTCCACCATTGTGAAATCAACCCGCCTCCCGTCATGGCCATCAAGTGCCAGTTCAACGCTACTTTCAATTCGGAGAGTCCCTTGCCGATGACCCAGACCACAGGTTTGCAAAAAAACGGTGATGGGTTCATACGGTATTTCTCCATTTGATCATATCCGAGAGCCGAGAGTTGACTCTCCGTTTCGATGAATGCGAACGATTCCTTCATGACACTGTCGAGGAAGCGGAGGTCGTACCAAGACTCGTTGAAGGGGAACCACATCATCCTATGACTAAGGTTCATCAGGGATGTGTCATTAGAATACAGGAACTTAGTCTTCATTCCCTCTCCGTAATCCACCATCCCCCACTCATAGTTCGATCCCACGAGATCGAACAGGGATTCCGGAATGGGTTGAAGACGAGGGAGGGCAAACAATGAGACGAGGATGCTGGAATACGAAATTGTCAGGATCAAGAAACAACTTGTGGTCATTCCCAGGAGGAGTCGACTGCCGTTCACATTCGTTATTCTAGGTGTCACACTCTGATTTGCAAGAACGCCCGTGAAGAGGACGAGAGCATTAGAGAACCCGATGCTTTCCAAGAGTTTTCCAAGAACCAAGCTGACCAGGAGGAGGAAACCGATAACTGCGACCCATACACTCCAATTCCAAGGTTGTATCAACTGCATCCATCCCGGGTATGGTTGTGGGGCAAGTGTAAGGAATCGTAAGCAGTCGTGAAAGATTGGGATGGTATTGGTCATATTTCCGTGATGAACCGATTCCCATGTCGGGCCAAGACCAGAGATAGCCAAATGAACGGTTCTATTATTGACAAGACCGAGGAGACCAGTGAAATTCCCGTCTTCCGTCATTTCACCCCATAACTTTTCCTCGGGAAGTGTGAACACCACAGTGAAGTTGAGCCGCCTGGAAAATTCTTTAAGAACGTACCCTTCCAGCCCTTTCACATCCTCCAAACATGGGGTTTTGTTGAAAGGCGTCCAATGAATCCAAGGTGGATAAAATGCCGTGCCGACGTTGATCACGTCACCATGAAAATTCCATTTTGAACTGAAGTTTCCACTTCCAAGATGAAATGAACTGGTAATCAGAAGGAGTCCGAGTGTGGGAAAAAATCGTAATTCCTTCTCCCACTCCATCACTGATCCTTAACACCTCTGTAATGAACTCCTCTCTGAATTGGTGCTGACCTGATAGCAGCCTGACATCATTCTGAGCATACTGGCACTCTCTACGTTAGCGTCCTTGTGGGCGTGGCTCCTTGTCTTTTTCCTATCCATCCTTGAGACTTTTGGGTTTCAATTATTCATCGGTACGTCACTCGCATGATGTTATGGATCTGATCTGCTTTTATCTTCTTACTTGGCACAGTGTGTGGCGTTTTAACAAGCGGAGAATCCTGCGTTAGGATGAAGATAACCGCCACCCTTCCAGATTCTTTGGAAAATCGTGATATACTAGACTGCATAGCAACTTTGATTTCCTAATGTCATCCATGAATTATTTAAACGTTTAAACATCATTGTTCACCTATCTCAAGATTTTTTTTGCAAGGGAGCGAAAAAATAGTAACTGGAATATAATTTTTAACGTGATGAAACGCATCAACAGTAGAGAAGAGTAGTTGGTACGTGTGGATCGCATGAATCATGGTGGGAGCTCCTACATCTGCTTATAAAAATGCTTCTCATTGGAAACAGTGGGATGAGGCAGATATTTAAAATAATTTTCTGCTGATGGGCTAAGTCATTGTTTATCATTAATAAGGTGAACTACCAGCTGCAATGAATCGGTTCATCGAACGAAAGAATAAATATACCCGAAAGAAAAGTTCGTTCATTTCGAAGAAGATATTGTTTGTAATGGTGATGCAGGGGAGCAAAATCCCCAGCTCTAGATCGTAAGACATAAGGACGAGTCAGAGATCCGCGTAGCGCATTCTGAAGTTAAGAGGAAAGTGAATGCAATTTCTGATGGGTTTGGCAGGTTCTTCTGTCAGCGTCCAATTTGAGTACAAATATAATTTTCCTATGATGCTCTTGCGAAATCAAACGCGTCCTATTTTTTCTAGAGATTCACATGTATTTTCTTAAATGGTAGTAAGAGGTATAGAAGTGGGCATGGAAATAACGTCATTATTCTCGGTTCAGATTCAGAGGTGCCACAGAATTTCAAATGCCGACCCTTTTTCTCCTTCCATCACAAGACGAATTCCGATCCATCGCAATAAAATTTCAGAAAGCCATTTCCCATGACGCAAACGATGATTGACACGTCTTGAATCATTTCGCACTCCCGGGATAGGTGCGATGCTAGCTTGACATCCTTTTGAGCAACGCTGACGTTCTCGACGTCGTTATCCTACTGGGCGTGGTTCTTTGTCTTTCTTGTCCTCAATCTCAAGACAATGCGTTTCTCCCATCCGTCAGTATGTCATTCAATTCATGTTGAGGAGCTAATCTATTCTCATCTAAGTGTTTAGCAACGGGTTTGTCGATTATTCGATAGAGGTACAACGAATGTTTTCTTTCTCATGAGAATGAAGGATATTTGAGACGAAGAAGTTTGTTATGGGGCAGGTTATAAAATGCACATTTAGAGCATGACGTTGGAGTTTTTAAATTGTTTATTAGGGGGCTACTTTTCGTGGGGAGTGCATGCATATACGGAAAGCGTATTCTGTACATTTGAGGCTTCGAGATTAAATCCAAATTGCAATTTCATTGCATGTGTCTTACTGAATTCCGAGTCATCCGTCCAAATTTGCATTTTATTTTTCTTAGATGTTTCCGTTCTACTGAGTTGGTATATTTTGAGTGTGAGGGTTTCGCGTCAGGGAGAAAAACTTATTGGGATGTTTTGCATGAAGACACCTACTGAATCCCTTCGGACGTCTTCGCCATTTCGCATTTATAGCTTGAAACGCCATATAGGAAGAATCTCAGGATTCGGAAATCTCATTCAGTACAAATTATTTTATCGTCGTGAGGTCAACATCTTTTCCAATTTCACGTTTTCTGAAAACTAACCATCCCAGATTCGGATTTCACGACTTATTTCTGCTCATATCATGAGTAAATTCCAAGGTAACTATTATTTCCTCTAGTCTGTTGCGCTAATCCAGCCACTTTGGCGAACAGGGCGGTTTCAAAGTTGACAGAACACCAGACTAAAAATATTAAAATGTATCATGGTATACATTGAACATAGTTTGTTTCAGACATTCTTTTTCATAGTGCCATATAAAACATGGACACACACATAATATAGCAAAAATTGTCTCATGTCATCAATGGATGAATGAAAAAAGGCAATTTCAAATCTGTTATTGAAGTAACAGTTTAGACAACGGGTTCTGTTCAGCTGCCTCCCTTTCAATTCTGTCTGATTTGATTAGACGAGCGGCTTTATTTACAAAATGAGGTTCACCAATGATGAAAATTAATCTAATCAAAATGGACTATTGGGAAAACGAATGCCTGTCTTATGTGAAGCTAGCCATATTCAGTAAATCCCTTTTTACATCAGCGTTTAGCAGCTACGTAATGCAGAAAAATTATGTCTGAAAAATGTTTCGAAATTCTCTTTCAAACCAATTTCGTACCAATTACTCTATAATGATTACTTAGTCTAAAATACTCCATTTCTCTGTCTGGGATAACAGCGATCACAACAATACAGAAAGACGAATTCAGTTTTACATTGTCTTCTCCAAAAACAATCTGCCAAGAGAACGAAATACAAATGAAATCCTGTTCAACCATACTTGTGTTCTATTCGGCTTTATTCATTTGTTGGCAGTGCAAATAGAGAACACTTCGACGTGTGCACGATGCAAGAGCTGTGCTGGCAAAAAATTGTGAATGATTTTGCTAAGTATGTGATTCCGTATGTCCATTGCAACTGGTGACTCGTTTATGTGGGGTTCGGAAAGGGAAATTATTGATTTACACATACAAGAAGCCAATTCGGTTGCATTCAAGGACAAACAGAAATGCGAGATGACACATCAGTTGTTACGATTTACAGGGAAAAATATGCACACATTCATTAAAGAGCTCCCTAATTCACTGAAAAGTGGGAAGAAAAACATGCTTCTCTCTTCAATGCCATCGTGGAATACAATGTGAATCTCTGGTTTCCAAGACGAGGCTTTTCCCTCAAGGATAAAACAGTCAAAAAATCCATTTTGAGATATGTGTGGTAAAGTATTCCTCTTAATTTTCATTGACGCATCTAGCGATCAAGCTGGGCAGAACTCTTCCTACCAAACGGAATCCCTTTATGATCCCAAGAGGAGTAAAGTATTTCCAATGCAAAAAGAACAAAAGCCAATAAGCAACCAGCAAGAAAGAAGCAAAATGGACCTTCGAGCTGTTTCATGGAAAGAGGAGTATGACCCTTTTTGAAGACTTCAATTTTATTAATGCTGCCATTAGTGATGGCATGTTCATGAAGAGAATAATTCAAGGCCTTTCTCCACCATTGTAAAATCTACCCGCCTTCCGTCATCTTCTTCAGATGCCAGTCCAAAGGCTCTTTCAACCTGGTGAGTGCTTTTGCGATGATCCAGACAACGGGTGAACTGAAGAACGGAGATGGATTCATGCGGTATTTTTCCATCCGATCATATCCGAGGCCAGACAGGTAGCTCTCCCATTCAATGAATGCAAACGACTCCCTCATAACTCCCTCCAGGGAACTGAGGTTGTACAAAGATTCTTTGAAGGGGAGCCATGTCATCCTGCGACCTAATTTCATTAAGATTGGGTCGTTAGATTCTTCGAACATATCTTTTATTCCCTCTCCGTAATCCACCATACCCCATTCATAGTTCGATTCCACGAGATCGAGCATGGATTCCGGAATGGGTTGAAGACTAGGAAAGGCGAGCAAAGAAAAGAGGCTGCTAGAATACAATGTAATCAGAATCACGAAGCAACATGCTGTTAATGGAAGCAGAAATCGACTGCTGTTCAAGTTCTTCAAATTTGGTGTGAGACTCTGATTTGCAAGAAGGCGTGTGAAGAGGATGAGAGAATTGGAGAACCCGATGTTTTCTAAAACATAACCCAAAATGAAGCTTGTCACGAGGAAGAATCCGATAACGGCGACCCAAACACCCCAATTCCAGGCGCTTATCACCAGCATCCATCCTGGGTATGGGCGTGGGTGAAGAGTGAGGAGCCGTATATCAGAGTCATAAAAGATTGGGAATGTATGAGTGAAGTTTCCATAATGATTCCCATCCCATGTCTGAAAAATGCCAAATTAGTCAATTGAACAATTCAGTTATTTACAAGACCCCGGAGACCCGTAAAGTTCCCGTCATCTTTCATTTCTCCCCACATCCCATCCTCTGGAAGTGTGAATTTCACAGAGAAGATGAGTCTTCTGCAACGTTCCTGGGGAACGTATCCTTCCATTCCGCGGACATCCTCAAGGCTTGGGGTTTTGTAGACAGGATCCCAATAAATCCAAGGGGATATTGCAACGTTCCGACATTATGATATCTCCTCAAAAATCCCATTTCGAGCCGAAAGATTCACCTTTTACAGGATATGCACCAACAATCACAATGATCCCATGAATAAGAAATTTTAGCAAAGTCTTCTGCCACTCCATCACTGGCCAAAAACGCTTCTGAGTAGTTAGTTATACATACTACCTACGACGGCGGAGGAGGCTGTGGAGGTGGAGGCGGTGGAGGTGGAGGTGGAGGCGGTGGAGGTGGAGGC
>CAJPEV010003347.1:0-31751 GCA_905338385.1 Darwinula stevensoni | reverse complement strand
TACCCGTGCGTGGGGAACATGTCATAGACAACAATGGTCATTACATTGTAGACTGAAATTGCATTTCAATAAAGTTATAAAATTTCGAAAAATTTGCGCAGTATTGCAAGACTTTCTTTCCAACCCAATAAAAAGGACGAGTGAAATAGCCATGAGAGTCTCTTCATTTGTACGGTTTCGCCAATCTTCACTGTCGGATTGATTCAAATCGGTTTTTAGACATTTCGCGATCCTAGACCGAGCAGAAATTTCGTGTTTGTGTGTGTGTGCGTGACTGCTCCACATGCTGAGCGGTTTCGAGATATGAACTTGGGGATTTAAAATAATATTTTCCCTATCGTCCGAGGATGCGCCTTTGCGATATCAAATTTGCAAATCGGCCTCGCGAAAGGGTGGGAGGCAACATTCACGGGAAATCGAGGATTCGCGCTCGTCTCGCCATCTTTCGAATGGACGAGAAGACGAGAGTTGCCGTTGCACTCGAAAGGAAACGCTGGCATCGCTCACCGCAGTGCCTCCCGCTCGCTTCCGTGAATCCAGGGAATTCCATTTGTCATCCATGATGAAATAGGGGGCGATACGTCCGTTCGTCGCCACTTGCTCTCGCACAGCCTCCGCATTTCCATGCAGATGAGATATGCCCTTCGCCTTTCCAAAATTATTAATACATAAATGTAAAATTAAGTAAAAATCGCTCCTTCCGCCAGCTCCAGGTCGGAGGTAGGGTAGGATATGGAAATTAAGCCCCCACGCTATTCATTTCAACTCGATCGTAAGTACAAGCACACTTTTTCAACCTAATTATGCCAGTGTTTGATCACTGAACGTGAATAGGTGGTGTATTTGGGATGAGGGCTCAACGGTGGTTTCCAACGTTGAGTCCCTGGTAGGTTTGTCCTGCCGTCCTATGCTGGGCAAACTTCAAACGCCGAAGTGCGGAATGATATGCAGGCGATTACAATAAGTTCTTGAACGAGATTCCATATTTGTACTTAATTGGTCAGTTCCCGTACCTGGTGGTTGCTTGCGAGTCTCTCTCGGTCCGACTGGAAGTACTTCAGGGAGTAGTACTTCCGTCCATCGTCATCTTTTGAGGTCTTCAGTCACCGTACGGGATTAGGGCACCATCGTGATTCCATTCAACACTCACTCACTTCGCCTGTTATGGTAGTGCTCGTCCGGCAAAATTGGGACGATCATAGCTTTCATCGCATCCGAACCCACCCTTGAAGGGGAGGCAGTTCTCACGATCGATCACTTTCACTTTCTTTATTACTTTCTTTATCACTTCATCACTTTTTCACTTTATCAAATCACTTTCTTTATCCTCAGGCTATTGAGAGAAGCCTCAATTAGAAGGATGCCTCCTCCATGTTTAACAGGAGACTCCTTGGATTCCCTAACCCGTTAAACAAATGATTTCAGAAATTCCAGCGTCATATTTTACGCTCTCTATGGGAATGGATCAAGTACGGCAAGAAAGGTGCTGGGGTATTCAATTAATGAGGCATTCTTTGATCCCATCGTAATAGTTGCCTACATACCTGCCATCTCGCTCATTCGGTGTGAATATTTTTGACTGAGATAGATGTCTCATCTCCCAACGTCCCCCTCCCCACCCCACCCCTTCCCCTCTCTCTCTGAGAGGAGAGGGATGAATCCCTTTCGTCCAAAAAGACGCTGAAGCGGAAGGCATTTCTACTCTCCGAAGGAAAACTGAGGTACTCTTTCGTTTAGGTGTTGGTACATGCAATTGCAGAATTGCACTGTGGTAGAAAAATCGCTGCGCCAGCAGAGAGAGATTTGCATTGGCTGCAAGAATGATTTGAGATTTTTTTGTGGGGGGGGGGGGCTGGCTCAGAGGCAGTAAAGAGAAACTATATATCTCTGATGAGGATGATGGAATATCATCCACCCGCTTTTCCACGTTCTCCGAAGAGAGAATCGACGCCTGGGATTGAATTCATTGATGTTCTCGCATCGGGTGTCCTCAGTCGGATGGAATACCGAATCTGTGGATTTCTTGAAGGGATGATGCTTCAAGTTATGGTCGAAACTCATTCGGTTCGAGGTCCCGAGCGAACGAGTCACTAATTTCCAGGAGCTTCGGCATTAATACCTGGTTTGATCGTGTAAGCGTGCTTTCAAACAAATGAATCATCGTTGGCGTGAGAGTGCTTCCTACATCTGCATTGGGAAAGGATTGGTAAATGGGACGCTTGGGATGCCCAAGAAACAAGCGAGGTCTTCACCTGCGCAAAGCAACGCAATGCGTTCTGCCTTGTCTCATCAATAATGAAGGTGAAGCTTTTCGAACAGGTTGAAGATGAATCATTAGGATGATAATAACGAGTATGGGGACTCTGCATGTGCTGTTGAAGGTAAAACCTTCGATTTTCCTTCTTACTCCAAGGATGTTTCGCATGGGTCGATCATGCTGTCGCCATCGTAGACGAGATATACCGACTGAAACTTTTCGCGAGTGAGCTTTCTCAAATCGCTAAAACTTTTTTTTCCTCTTTTCTTTGCGATTTTTCTACGTTGCACGCTCGTGAGCTGAGCTTCACAATGGGAACGAGCAAAGAACATCGCAACAAATCAAATTGCCAAGAGCTCATGAGAAAAGAACGAAAGTATGGAAAGATGTATTAATACCATATCGACCGAGATCCCCACACTAGTTATTCATTTGAAAATGTAATTAGCTGATCAATGACTTGTTGAAACAAATCCCGAGTGCGGCTGAGAAAATATCGAGACTGTTTAAAATCTCAGGTTTGTTACATTCTCTTTTAAAATAATTCTTTTTAAATCGAGAAAGTTTTTGGAATTCGGCAAGCTTGTTTTGGAGCCCGGCTGCCATTTTGCTCTCATCCAAGTGTAGTGATGCGAACGGATGATTAGGAAACCGCCCCCGCCCGTCAGGAATCCAGCAAGCAAAACTGGAGGCAATGAGGCTGGATTCCAGCCTCTTTGCTCAGTCGGCAATAGATGTCTCTCGTGAGGGGGTGGAAGTCGCTTCCACATTTCTGTGCTCGTCAAGTTGAGAATCCGAGCATGGGTTTTTATATATTTTTCACTATTCACATGTGGTATTTTACATTATATTCAATTCCGAATCTATATTCCTTTTTGAGGTAAGGATTATTAAATTGAAGGCCGATTAGTATTAGCATGAAGGTGACAGGGACGAGCCGCAAATATGTATTAGCCTCCCTCTTCCATGTGTTGGCACATTGCCACCAAGGAAGTGCGTGTACGGTACGAAGTTTCTGTAAACGTCCGAGTTCTCTCCATTTCCTACCTGGGAAAGGATGGACTGATGATTCGAAGTGACGAGATAGAAACTTATATCTAGCAATTAATCACTAGTCTGTTTCACAAATCAAGTTCACCAGGATGGTTAAATGACAGCCTTGAAAAGGTGACCCTGGAATTTCCCACGGGAATGGCTTCATGCGGAGAAAGTAACTGATCGGTCTTCGGGTTCCTGAGTCTCTCTGGGACCAAAATTTTCATTCCCTCGCATTGAAATTCCTTGGGGTACCTGGATTTCTTCTTTCTCCACAGTAGGAGAGGCTTGGATCATCAGGTTCTACAGTAATAATACTAGAAGAACTCAGGAAGAGATGAGGTCAAGCAGTATTCTGATACTTAGTAACGTCCGGCTCCAAATTTTTTAATTTCATATTTATTGCATCTACTCCCAAGCAGCATGTTCACGTAAACACGATATCAATTTCTTGCAAACAATGTAAATTTCTTGCGATTGCCATGAAAATGACATCACGTTTTTTTCTTGACAATGGTTTGCGTAAAAATGATATAAAATGGACAAAAACTTTGCATTCATTTTACGTAAAATTAACATAAACATGCTGTTTGGGTGTATTGCCTAGCGTGGCCGGTTGTAATAAGGGGCACGTTGATAGCTACTTGCAAACAACTTCACCCTCACATAATAAGAATTAAGGTGAAAAGGTCCATATCACCCTGGGATCGAACGAAATTGATATTTTCCCAATCCGATTCTGTAGGTCGCCAACGAAATTTGGGCAGCTCTCGTTCTAAAAGCCTTTGTGTTTCTTTGGCTATTTCATCTTCGAGTAAAACCCTCCCAGGTATCCTTTTTTAGTTGATGAAATAAAGTGAACCTGAATTTCATATCGCTGTAAATGAGATCCTGTTTTTTTTCTCGCCTATCATTGAGAGGAGTTTTAAATTTGTCTATGGAGGCTCTCAATTCAATTGGTGCGGAGTGAGCTAAAAATCTTCCATGCAACTAATCTCATAGAAAAATATGAGAGGTCGGATTTGCGACCAGGGAACACGAGGACGGCGCAATCTCGCCTACGGAACCATTGGTATCCATCCATTACGCGTTCCGGTGCTACTTGGGAATATATCCATCGGTTTCTGGCTCAAATTTAAAAAGTGATTGCGGGTTCTTCAGTCGTAAAAAAGAAAATTTCCTCGATTCTTCCGATTCTTTAATTTGCATCGTTCATGACCTGAGCTTTTTATGAGAAAGAGGTAAGCAAAGAGTAAGTCAGCAATCCCGATTCTCGAGAGCTTTTAACAAACGAAAATCGAAGGCAAAACAGAATAAATCCTCTTCATCATTGTCTCCCGTCACGTTCAGGAAGATAAATTTAGAAAAACATCAGTGCCCTACGTTTCAAACTTCCTGCGAGCGAGAGAAAACTTGGAGTTGGGCACTTCCACAAATACATGAACGAACATCAGGAAAAAACAGCCATTTGCTAACGTTCCGAGTGTAAGTGACGAGGAATTCGGCGTAGAGACCCTGTTCACCGTCATTTTCCAGCCTTTAAGTCTAAATATAATTTCTCAAGAAACCCCTCACCGGGTAATTGAATTAATAGGACGGTGTTTGATAAGGAGACGAAAAAACATTCAAGACCAACGGCAGGTTATATTTTTTACAGGCGCGGAGAGGCGCACGAGGTGCTCATCCTCTTGAGGAATGCCATCTAGTGGGGCCGATGATAAGCACTGGGGATCCATTCCACTCCTCAGTAGAGGTTGAAAGAATGCGTTCAGAGCGTTCAAAGCGTTTTTATAATATCCTTCCCAACACTCCGTTATTCGGACAGCAGGGACCGTCTGAGATATGATTCTCTCCAAGAAGCATCACCATGGGAATGAGGAATTTAGTCGTGTCGCAGAGAAGGATTGCATGTTAAATTTTTTTGTAACGTGGTAGACAAAAAAAAGGAATGAACAGATTTGAGGTGGAAAATGATGGTACCGATCCCTTATCCCTCAAGAAAGTTTGTCGAAGGGTCACAAGTCAGAAGCAAAGGTTGTACATTTTTCGTTGTGTATGGTACCCCATATCAATAATTTTATCAACGGCGATACAGTTCGAATTGTTGACAGAATTTACTAGTCATTACTGATAAATTGGGAATGACTTCAAATTCAAAAATGCTGATTGATAAAAAAAAACACGTCCAGGAAAGACTTAAGCGGTACTTGGTACGCTACTGATTGCTCACACTCGCATGCTATGAAATTGATTAGCACTTCAATTTTGCGGAATAAATACTAACGTGATATAATAATGCAATGAGAACGATGAAAGCAAAGAATATCTCAGCCATTCCAATTGGCAAGAGCTTTTGATACGTGAATGAAAAGACAGTAAGATGTACCGCATTGACCACTAGATTCTCGACCTCATTACTCATTTGAAAATACAATTAAGTGATAATTGATTAATTGAATCAAATCCCGAAAGCGGTTGAGAAAAAAGCGAGGTCGTTTACAATTCCAGGTTTGTTTCATTCTCATTTATCGAATTCTTTTTAAATCGAGGAAGTTCTGAATTCGGGAGGCTTGCATCTGAGCCCAGCTGCCTTTTTCTCACATCTAAGGAAGTAACAAGAATGGATGATCGGGGAACCGTCCTTGCCTGTCGACGATCCAACTGGCGATCCAACTAAACTTGAGGTGCTGAGATTAGGGTTCTGAATGAGTTCATGTATGTACATGAGGCGCACAGGAGGCATATGCATTGGACCTTCTCGTTATTTCATATCACAGAGGTCACGACCAGATAGTGATACGAGTGGCTTAGGGAAGTGGGAATCACGACTAACGCGACGAAAACGGACGGGGTTATTCGAACTCGAACAGTCCGCACACCCTCGCTCCAAGATTTCCTCCTTATTTCTAAGCGTTTCTCGTGGTTAAAATCTGAAGGGAACAGAATTTGGCTCAGGGGTCAAATGAGGATCCTGAGACTCATAAGATCCTTGCTCTGTGCTCTCGTGTTTTTCTTCTCGTATGAAACGCCATCGGCAACCGGGATTGCTGACCTGCTGACCTATTTTTGGCTTTTAGCCATGAGAAAGCCTATTCCCGATCCAATGAAACATACGGAGAACAAGATTGTGATCTATGTTTTGGAAGGAGTAGAAGGGAATCGGCAGGATGGAGGGTAGTACCATTTGTTTCATTTCCATATTTACTAAAATAAGTAGCGCTTACGTATTCATTAAGGATGAGTGTTTTTTATTTGGCGCGACATCGTCTTCAGTGAGAGGGGAGCCACTTGTGTAATTATTTGGTATCAATCAGACAAAGAGCAATATTCTGATCAACTTCTCCAGCAGATTGATCTGCAAAAATTCTGCTATGTAGTTCAAAAGAGAGCTTTTATGAAATAAAAAAATTTCAACTCAAGGAAGATCTTGCCATACACTACCAACAGTTTTATTATCACGGGAACTATAACATATACTATACTATACTATAAAAGGCATATCAATCGAATGACCGTTGCTTCATAATCTAAACCATAAACTGCTCATCAGTTGCATCTCAACATCGTTCGATTCACATCATATCAATCCATTATCAATGCCAATACGTGGCCCTTCAGAGTAGGAGCGATGCCGGCGTGGAATGAAATCTAAAATGAAAAATTTCCCATGAAATCCCCAGCTTCACCTGCTGTAGCTCGAGGAAGAGAGTTCGCAGCCTCCGTTACCTCCTCCAGCCATACCAGGCGTGAGCCCCTGGAATTTCTTAGATGGATTCCAGCTCCCTCAAATTGACTCAATAGTGTTCGCTATTCTGATCTGGCTGCTTGTTCTTTTTGCGTCCGGAAAATTTGAAGTTAACATTTATTTTATTGTTTTAGCCACTGAGGGAAATTCCCAGATAAGTATGAACTTCAAAATCATTGAAGTAAGAAGTGCTTGCATCTGAAAGTGAAGCACATCCAACCGTCATCTGATTTCCAAATTCACGAACATTTCTTTTTATTACTTTAGTTTGCAATAAAACAGGTTATGGAGGCGCAAATGAATCCCTGGCTTGGTCAGAGTCAACAATGCAAATTCGGAAAACAAGTTCCATGTGTGAATGTATTCAGATCCCTCTACATTGCTGAAAGGTGATATTTATAAATGGGGCATAATTCCATTGTCATACGATAAAGTATCCAACCAATGAATATACGGTTTTTACTCCTCAGTGTCTCATTACCTTCCTTTGTAATGTGGTGGACAGGATTCTATGAATGTTTGTCTATTTATTTCTGATCTCCTTTTCATTTGTCTTTAGTCAAAGCCAAGTCATTCTGAAACATTAATGGTTTTCAGAAAGATACATGCCTTGGAATCAACATGTCATTGAGTTGATTTATTAGCTTAAAAAAAAACAGTAAATATGACAAATCTATTTTTGCGCAATATTACGGATGTCTTAAGACAGCTCCACCTCGCCAGATACACTTGGAAATTTAAAAAATAATAATTCAAGTTGCCTTTCTAGTTTCGATGCGAAAGTTGGACTAAGCGCTATTTGAGCCACTGTCTTATCTGCGCCAAATCGAACGTATTTATTGATGGAAATGTATTCTGGCATAATGGTTAAGCATTTGGCAAATTCATAAGGAGTACACATGTAAAAATCTTCACACACGAGAAATCTGTTCTGCAAATTAATCCGATGAATCAATATTGTGGAATTTTGATACTTCCATTATGAATAGAGTAGCACTGAATCAATGCTGGCTCAATGTGGGTGTATAAACGGTTACCGTCGTCGAATCAATATTGACGTAATAAACCGTCACCATTGATACAATCAATCCACACCTTTTCAACCTTGAATCAATGGTCGGTGCTACCTGGGAGCATTTACAAATGAAAACGTGAAAAAAGTTATGGGAAGTATGGAGTTGTAACCCTGAATAAATTCTTGATGAAATTCATACAAAAATTGATGAGTATTTGAAAGCCTTATTGGGCTTTTTTCGTATATCAGTGAGAGATATTGGCAGACGCATGACATCAATCATCTTGATTCTTCTTCTCCAGTGGTACAAACACGAAAATAACCCATATGTGATACCCTATGCGATTATTTCAATGTGCGAAATAGGATTTCGAATATATGGTGAAACTTTCCCTTTAAAATGTCTTGAAAATGACAAATAACCGTTAGTTTTAAAGTGCAATGCCATAGAAAACACCACGTGAACCCCTGATGTGAAGCTTGCCTTCCACTTCCACAATAATAAAGCCATTTCGTATTATATTTAAAAGTGAATTTTTGCAGCTAATTCTTTGAAACCCAATGTAGAAGATCCTTTTTTAATGAGACCATTCAAGGGGAAGCACAGAGGAGGATGCCTAATTTAATGTTTAATGTTTGGCACTCAAACCGAATTCAATGGACTCAAGGGCATCCTCCTTAGACACTTGGAATGTCAAAATTCACTGCTGGTGACGTGTTGGAGATTCAGGCGTTGATAATACCAGCAACCCAGGAGGAGAATTTTGAGGTTCTGGTGCTAACAGCAAAATCAAATCCACACGTTGCGTTTGGTGACATTGGCCACTTATAGGAAGGAATTGCAGTCACGAAAACTCGATCGCCATATCGTACCACCATTGGTCCACCACCATCTCCCTACATGATATAGGCCAATATGTGAAAGGAGAAGAGGAAAGAGATGGTAAATATCCACAATATGCCATGCCAAGAACGCACTAATCAGATATTGTTTCAAACGTATTGAAACTAATTGGGATTAATGGTGGACATACCGCATTTGTTCATACCACCTGGGCAATTGCCTTAGACAGGTTCTTCAAATTTCATTAAAATGTCAAAAAAGGTGTAATAAATATATAAATGCGTTTTCGCCATCATACAATTTAAGACTCAGGTTTTTATTTGTGCAACGACTGGCTCGTGCTTCAATGGCTTTAAGCAGTGCGAAGACTTGCATGCAGGGCATTTTAGGTAAGTTTTTCGTCGAGCATCTGCTCCATTGGGCATATTTGTATTTCGAAGAAAGTCCGTATCTAGTGTGATAGATTTTAATAAAGCGTTCTTCCTTTCATATTGCCAAATAATTTGGACTTAACTACTCTGGGTGATATGGGCACCTCCTAAATGGGTGGTTTGGTCATTCGATTTCTTATTCTTCCATATTCTTCCATAATTAGGGCAGACGCAAGCAAAGTTTTAGAATGACCCCGACAAGGAAATAAGAGACATCGGCATATTTCACATACTTAGTTTTCAAGACTTTAGTTGCCGAGCTGAACAGGAATGCTTAATCTGCCGGAAATTAGAACTATATGGTAGTACGGGGTGTCCCAGGGAATCATAGCGGTTTGATTTTTTTAATAACTTTCTTATTTCTGCACCGATTCTGATCTTGTTTACATGTAGCTTCTGGATCATTTCAAAATAATTTCCTGACACCTATTTAAGCATAAACGGTCATGAATTCGTGAACTTACGGCAGTCCTCGAAAACACCAATTTTCCGCACTGTTGCTCTTATTTTTCAGCCGCTTGATTGCGTGTGGTAATGTGTGCAAATTCCGTGTACCGTCTCTCTGCGTTAAGAGGTATGGAATACGTTTTGGAAAGAGCCAACAAATGAGGTTGCAGGCAGAATTTCACAATGGGAGATGCCCAGGTCGATCGGCGATGATCGTTCGTCAAAGTTGTTTGAAAGCGCGTTTCGTATGCATGGTGGCGCGAATCTACGCCATTTGTCAAACCGAAACTTCATTCTTCGCGTGTCTCATCATGGGCCATATCAGAATACGCAGATTTATCTGGTCTTGACCTTCAAGGGCCATTCGAGGCCTTCCCGATATGGGAAAGATGCGCAACTAATTGGTTTCAGTACAAGGTTTTTTTTTTTCTCGAAACTTACCATATTTTTTTAAAGAGTACGGAAACTGTCATGATTCCTTTCTTTTTCACCTGTTTGAAGTCAACGAGGTGTCAGCTAAATTCTCTCTAAACACTCTACAAAAGTTATAGAAGTTATAATAATCGGTGCAAAAATACAAAGTTACAATTGGTTGGGATATCTTGTATATTTTCCCTTTGACATTGGGGAACCAATATACAGAGTTTTTCTTATTGAGCTGTTCCATAACATTCTTAAAACCCCATTGGCGAAGCATGTATCCCATTATTTACTGTTTGCTTACAGTAGCTAACTTCAAGTTTCAATGACCAGGTGAATAATAAGTCGGACTATAGCACAGGGTATGGCATAGGAAAAGGACAGGTTTGAGCATATCTAGCGTCCTGGGGCTTGAATCCCATATATGAAGGGTTAAGACAACCTTTCAGCAAACAAGTCCATTTACATAGTTTTGGTAGGTTATGGGGGCATGACGCATCGAAAGGAATACCACTTAATCCCGATATCAAGTGGCAGCCAGGATAATAATATGATTTTTCATGGTTCTTACGTTGCAGAGTGAACTGGACGGAGGATCTCCTTTGATGCATATAGCTCTACCATCGGTTATGTCGGTACAAGCAGTGGTGGACTCGGTAAGAGAGACATCCAGTTTTTGCAAGATATCAATTGGAGATGAAACATTTGGATATCTGTAGCCCCAGCCGTAGAATTTCCGGTCGCATGCAGAAATAGCCGATCCCAGAACGTCGTCTGATTCTGGATAGCAGATCGGCTGGATGGAGTCGCTGAAGGTCAAAGGGGTGGACAGATGAATGAGAGCGATGTCATTTCCCTTGAAGAAGCCTCCTGGAAATTACGAACCAAAAGTCCTATGAGCATTTCTTTAAACGAATAATCACTCTGCACTGCACTGAATGCACTGCTCATTTACAGAGTTATCATGAAAGTGAACACCCAGTTTTGATTAGCTATACCTTTTCAAGAGAAAGTCAGACTCAGCTGATACTTGGCAAAGAGATTCATGAGTCAATGAATTTTTTTTCCCATGTCACAAGATGGCGCTATGTGCCGAAAGAGGACGCGTTAGACCCATGAATCTCTCTGTCAAATATCAGCTGCATCCGAAAGAGAAAACTCAAGGGACTCAAACAACTACAAAACAACAAAACTCTCAACATTGAGCGTTGCCATACGAAACGTTTCCCGCTCGTTCGTCCAAATTTCACTGCTTTTCACGCATAATCTTTACCCAATGTGTCTTCCGACAGGTTGATAGAGGGGGAAAACGTTTCTTTTCTTCTTTTTTTCATTCGAGCATTTCACACATCTTCAGAAGTTTTATAAATTCATGAGCTCATATAAACAAAAAATAAGACCTGCTTTGTCGTACGCTTCGGCATGTGGCCCGAAGGAACCGCTTTCGACCCCTCTGCTAAATAAATAGGATTTTGTTTGCTCTCATGAGATTCCGAATTACGAACAAAAAATTGAATATATTTTATGCGTAGATACATCATCTGAAAGCTTAGCCAATCTTTTACCAAATGCCACAAACCCACATTAAAACATTTGACATGACGGCAATTAAGTGTATTGTTGGAAACAGTTTCTTATATTTTTGTCCATTCTGGCATTACTAGTAATACCTATAACTTGAGGCAATCCCCATCCAACGCAAATATCAAAGTCAGACCCCCTTCATTGACTAAAAATTCTGTAATACGTTTTAGAGTGTCGAAATTCTAAAGGTTTTAATGTCTATAGAGGAGCATGTATTGCTAACAAGTTGTAGATGAAGCAATCAATAAATAAAATTTAAGAAGTAAACAACGCATTCATTTTATCACTCCATTTAATCAAGGAATATGGAACATAGCCTTCTCTCACCTGGAATCCAATCAGGATGAATCTTCCAACTGTCAGCTGGAATGAGAGTTCCGCCGGATGAGAGGTTTGCAGTGCCCACCATGACATCCACAGCCAATGTCGTTACGCTAAATACAAGAAAGTGCCAATGCACGTTTCTGTACTATAAAAAAAAATCTCAAAAGCCTTTGTGGTTTTGCTGAAAAGACGAAATTATTTCGGAAAGGTGAGGCTTGTGTCGCAAAATATTGTAGTATGTATTTATGTAATTGGACAAACCACTTACGGAAGGTATTTGCGCTGTTAGTTACCCTTTCTGAAATTTAAAGCGCTGCATTTTTGTGAGTGACAAAGGACGACTCAACAAACAGGTCTTTTTCTGCCTTTCGTACGTGAAATCTAGGTGCACAAGTTAGACTGCAGTATGATCCCATTCGAAATAGTTCTCTTAGCCTGAGAGATACTTTTCATTACGTTGGTAAAAAGCTTGGAACACCGACTGTAAGCCATTCTTGTTAACGACCGGCAACGCTATCATCTCAACTGATTGGAGAGCGTTTGTGTCAGAGAAGCTGCAAACTTCAAAAAGGAACTTCATTAGGAAAGCAGCGTGGAGTGACAATTCGTGACGTCCAGTGAATAGAAAGGAAGTGGGAAGAAGGTCACCACATGATTATTTACATGGTACTGCTTTGGTACTGGTTAATTATTGCCGTTACTGCAGACGAAGGAAGGGTTTCTGGTCTGGAAGGGTCTGCACTGTTTCCTCATTTCGACTACAACGATGGCAATGGCATGAATTTCTGATTGTCTTCTCAGAGAAGTTCCGGACAGGTATGCCATTGTGACTATTGACAAAGCCAAACGATTTTGCAGTTGAGTTCTGCAAAGAGAAAATTTTGAGAAGCCCAATATTTCAATGAAAATCTTTCACTCCACGACTCGAACAGCTTTCTGATGAATGTAACATCTTTATATTCAGCTCGATTAATATAAGGAACTGCTCGAGAAGGAACTGCTTGACCTTCCTTGACGTTTCATGAGATCTTAACGGTTCGAAAGAGCTCGCAAATGTTAAGGAAGAATTACAATTCTTTCCAAAAGAAATGGGACATCAATACTTGTTCTCTTGCTTGTCCGTGAAAGCAGGCTTCTTGAACGTCGGAGAAGTGGAGGCCGAATGGAGAAGGCGAATGGGAATCCGTACGTTCGGATATACCCGACATAAAATTCCATTGATTGTGCAATGAATGTGAATTGTGCAAGGAATGTTGCATGCAGCTCAAGTAGCAACTATGCTGTCCTATTTTGTGGAAATTTTACACATCTTAATGTTTTCCAGATCTCGTGCAAGTACAATAATAGAGCAAGAGTGGCTGCTGGAGTCGAAGTCTTTTAACATTTTACTGGCCGCTTGGGTAGTGGCTCCCAAGTTTATTTCTCCAACTTGGACACAAGTTGAGGGTTAACATATCATGCGCACCATGAAGAGAAAGCAATCCTGTGAAAGAAACTAAAGAGATTCCTCGAAAAAGTACTTAATATCTTCGGTGTATCTCGAAAGGAACATGAACGCTTTTGGATGTTTAAATGATGGTAAATGAAACAAGGCAAGGTGGTTTCGAAGCTCTTTGACTTGCTGGCATATCGTTAAAAGGCATTGAGATAATCCTGAAAATTCATACTTGCTCCTTGCCTTCTCGTTTCGCGGACCTAATATTCCGCCTCAGCGACCTTGTAGCGACCTTATTTTTGTCAAATTTCGCTTGATTTATTTTTTGGGCTCATATGGGTTTATTAGGGGCTGTAAACCTGTAAATAAATAAATAAAAGTGCCTGAAAATCTGACACTGGTGCTCTACCGTTCGTCCTAGCTGTCTTCTCTCCTAATTGACATCGGATGTGCACTATCGTTGCATACAATCCAATTACAATACAATGAAATAAAAATCTGTCGGCCTCTAGTCATATCCCTCGTTGGCCTATTGGTGCCCTTCGACCGTTTGATGCTCCATGGGATTATGCAATGGAACACCAACATTCCTACTCTTGCCCAAGCGTTCCGACACATCCGTCTATCTAGACTTGGCAATGGTTTCAGAGCCAAACTTAAGCAATATCGTTCATGACGAGAAGAGTCACCAACAACACATCCGTACACTCCGAAGATATCCAGTGCCTGAAATACGCCCTATCCCTCCTCCAGAAAACGGAGCGAAAGTAAGAGACTCCTATGCGTCCGAGTCCTTGCATATAACTGCTTCAGACGCCTAACTTCATAGTCTTACTTAAAAAGATCCAACTGCATGCACCAGGCTGAACAACCAGGCGTATAGGGGGTGGACTTGGAAGCAGGTGGACACCCCTCCCTGTGGAAATAAACCTAGACGTTCGGGCACATGTATTTTGAGTCATGTGGATTTACTCAGAAATACGTCATGGGGGATATTCACTTAGTTCCAGATCCACATGGGAGGTGGACGTTTTGTGAGTGTTTCAATGAGGAGTAAAAGATCACGAATTTCCACGACTAATCTCGGCCTGACTTCATTTTCAGACTTCCCATCTAATATGATGCCTCCATAAAACAGTGAGCATTTTTCATGCCTAACCTGCCCTTTGATTTTTAAATTACATTTTTAGAATCTAATTTAAAACTACTATTTCCAACCGGAGTGCCTCGGTTGCTTCGCAGCCGAGATTCGAAGGTTAAACATATAGCTTGCGCGACATGACCGCTAGCTAGGCCGAGCGACAGTTGTGTGTTTGTATGCGTGTGATATCTTCACAAACCAAATGCTTCGAGATATGAACTTGGGGTTTCAACAGAACTCTTCCTCATCATTCGAGGATATGCATTTTCGAAATGAAATTTGCGAGTCGGTCACAAGAAAGGGAGATCAGTCAACTTTCATGCAAATTCGGGGATTCGCTCTCGTCTTGTCATCTCTAGGATGAACGAGGAAAGTTGCTCTCGTTCTCGCAAGCGAACGCAGGCAACGCTCACTGAAGACCCTCCCGGCTGCTTTAGTGAATCCAGGGATATCAAGCGTTCCTGATGAAATACAGGGAGATTCTTTAGTTCGTGGCTACTTGCGTTCACACGGGCATCGCAAAGAAGTACTTCATCGCAGTTTCTCCGTTTGGGAAATCTCCTAAAAGGAGAATTTCAAAATTGCAGAATGACGTGTTCTTTAGTCACACTTATTGCATCTTCAATCCTTTGAAAGCGCTCACGAACGACGCAATGAAGCAGGCGAGCACTAGAGTTCCTCAAAGGTTCTATTGTTTTCCTTGGCAATGAGAACAATTTTAAGTATAATCGACTAGTAAGTTATTGATGCGCCTTCGGCGCTCTGCGACCAAAGGAAATTACTTATGCATTTCAATTTTAGGCATCCGTTTTCGATGCTCACCCCTAGTGATGCGGTCAAACTCATTTGCTCATGCGTTCAATTCCTACAAATTTGGTTTTGAACGCCTTAAAGAAAAGTTATCTTGGAACATGTTCACGCCATGTGACTTGTAGCATGAGGATCACAGAGTAGCATTTGTCAGTGCGTCGTTTAGTGTTCCATTCGTGAATTCAATTCCTGCCTTTGGTCGACACACTATTGATTGCATATGAATCTCCAAGAAAGTAGAAGTGAGTAATAGCAGCCACGTGAACCATATAAGCCACTCGAGAGTTTTAACGCTTCAACTATTTATAGACTACGTTCACTGTATGGGGAGTTCTTTCATTATCTTCATATCTATATTTAGGCACAAGTACTTTGATGGAATCCCTTTTTATAACTATATCTAATGCTACATACAGTTGTACATGAGAAAATACGTCATTCATGAACGCAGTTTCTGGCTATTTACGTTCCTGCTTAGTTGAAGTATGAGCTTTGAAATGGCATTGGTCGAAGCGTCCTGCATGGGACATAACCACTCTAAATCGGAAAGTCCAGGGAAAATCTTCCTCGCCGTTTCTCAGCTACAAAAAATATGAAACCAATTTGCGTGCACAAGCATATCGGTAGGCATCGACCCAAGTCCTTCTACCTAGCCAATGACCTAGAAAGACAAAGGGCAAAGACCACGCGCCGCATGCTAAGGCGTTCAGATAGGCCGAAAAGTTCCTCAATGCCATTGAGTCAAGATCGATGTCGGCCTGAGTGTCTGTCCAAAGGTTAGATATGGGCCTGCTGAATCAGTCCCTTCAGGGCACGTATCTTTAATTTCGAACAGTTATCTGTAGTTTCAAGTCAACAGCTGCTTGTTTCCCATTCCGCTTCCTTTGAAGAAGAGAGTGAATGAGAATGGTATCGGCCTGAGCGTCCGTCCATGGGTTTGGCCTAGGCCTGCGAAATCAGCCCCCCTTGAAAATTGCCCCCAGGACATGTAAAACCACCCCCTCTCGAAGTCGGAAATCCTCCTGAGTGAACAACCTAGCAGTTACATACACTTCCTTCAAAGGCAGAGGAGGGAGCGTCTGCACGAGAATGGCGTAGGCCTAGACCTCCGTCGGATGGGGAGGAGGGGGGGGGGGGGGGGGGCTGGGCCTAGGCTTGGAAAATCAGTCCCCCCGAAATGTCCCCCAGGGTATGTATCTGATTGGAAAGAAAGTTCTCGGAATTTCTTGAATATCCAGTGTTTATTCGATTCGCATTACATTCACAATTCATAAACCATCTTTTTTTTACTGCAAGCACCTCAAGTACTCCTGGCGCACCAAGCACCTCAAATACACCTAGCACCTCTGCATCCCAATAGGTACTTGTGCACCAAGATTCAGATTTCTAACTTTTCCAGAACCTGGTGAGAATTAGCGTCAGTCAGTCAGTGACGATTCTCTATATATATTAGATGGTACCAGGTGCTTGCAGTAAAAAAAAGATGGTTTATGAATTGTGAATGTAATGCGAATCGAATAAACTCCATAACTCTTACGAAGTACTTGCAAGTAAGCAATATTGCAAGAATTCTTGGATGAGTAAACTATTATAATTGGACTCACTTGGCTACAGGACTGAGGCAGCTGGCAAGGGTGAGGATCCATCGTTCATTCAAGATGGAGGCACTACATTGAGGTGCAGTATAGTTTATAAAATTATTTTGCGCAAAGATAAATGCCACGAAAGGGGCTTCTGTGATTGTGGCTGGAGCGCCGTTTATAATCAAGGGAATAGGTTCTGTTCTCACTTGCAAACGCGTACTTTCCCTCGCAAACGCAAGTAATCCGTTCCAGAATCGGTAGAGCCACGCTTTTGCAGTGCTTGGTGCACTTGGAGTACTCGGGGTGCTTGAGGTGCTAGGTGTATTTGAGGTGCTTGGTGCGCCAGGAGTACTTGAGGTGCTTGGGGTGCCAGGAGTACATGATGTGCTTGGGGTGCCAGGAGTACTTGAGGTGCTTGGGGTGCCAGGAGTACTTGAAGTGCTTGGGGTGCCAGGAGTACTTGAAGTGCTTGGGATGCCTGGGGTACTCGGGGTGCTTGAGATGCTAGGTGTATTTGAGGTGCTTGGGGTGCCAGGAGTACTTGAGGTGCTTGGGGTGCCAGGAGTACTTGAGGTGCTTGGAGAGCCAAAAATCTGTCCACAACCTTGAGTTTCTGGAACGATCGACATTAAAGTGAAAATGTAAACGTTTAATTTTATATTATGAACCAATTATTTGCCCTTTGGGCATAAATACTTTGATCGCACCTTCAGCGAATGAATTCCTGGGAAAAAAATTTGAAGATCCGAATATGGAGGATATGCCTTCAATGGTTGCGGCGAAATTTATTGGGTTTTGGTGATTTGGAGTAAGTATGATTGTGATGACGGGGTATGCGTGATCAGTCCTAATTGTTTGGTATTTCCAAGAGTAATAGGCCATCAATTTCCTCCACCATGACATCGCGCCAGCGCTGAGGGTTTCAAAGACGTTGCTGTTCATCTGCGCCTCTGGCATCCAGCTGATGGAGCCCCCGCCCTACTCCCCAGACCTGGCGCCCTGCGACTTCTGGCTGTTCTCAAAAGTCAAACGACCTTTGCGAGGAAAAGTCTTCAAGACCATCGAGAATGTTATTGAAGCTGTCAACACTTAGCTGAACCAGCTGAAAAAGGATGATTTCGAGCAGTGCTTCCAGAGCTGGATATGCTGCCTTAAAAAGTGCAAAGATATGGGGGAAATATGTTGAAAAGTCATGAATCAGAATCAGAATCAGAAAAAAATACAGAGAAAAATCTACTTAATTTTTTTCAATGAAAACGACAGAACTTTTGCAGGACCCCTCGTAGTACTTAATTCGGCGCACCTCATTCAACTTTCTTATAAGATCAGTACTGCTTATTACAATTCCATATTATGTATTATAGCAAAGTACTGGGTGGGCTGAAAAAAAAACGCCCCAAATTTGAAACTTAATAACTTGGGCCCCGTTGGGCCAATATCAGTTTTAAAAAAAGCAGAATGAAGCTTGCTCAATTTTCTTTCGAATAATATATCCATTTTGGGGGGTTGTTTCTCAGAAATGGCCGCTATTATAGTTTTTAAAAAAGTGACGCAAATTTTTCCTGAAAACAGCTTTCCTGAGTTCTTTCCAATGTCATGCTGCTGCTGTCACCTGTTTCTCCTGCGCACCCCCTTATCCCACGCGCCCCTGCATGATACGGATTGGTTGCTGAGGGATCATGTGATCATGAGGCGAGTAACATGAGGCTGCTGTAGATTGTGGAGTAGGGCACATTGGACCATTTTTAGGTCATTAAAAGGGTCTGTGTGCGTTTGAGTGATAAATTCGAGAGTGGGGAAAAGGAACTTAAGAGTTAAAGCCCATTTTAAGGAAAATTTTGTCACTTTTTTAAAACTGTAATAGCGGCTATTTTTCTGAAGCGAACCCTCCCCCCCCCCCCCCAAAAAAAAAGTATCATTTGAAATAAAATTGAACAAGCTTTATTTTCCTTCTTTAAAAATTGATAATGGCCCAATGGGGCCCAAGTTATTAAACTTCAAATCTGGGGCGGTTTTTTTGGCCCACCCTGAAGATTCAATGCTCCGTCCAAGTAGTGCCTTTCGGAGTTCCATTCGTGCTAAGCTTGGACACAGTAAGACTGATAACACTTACCCCGTTAAATTGGGCGCTGGGTAAGTGTGATCATGGGTATACTGATTCTCTCCAGTCTTCATGTCTTGTTCACTCATAGGCTTCACTCAGAGCCTGAACAACTCAACTTCGGTCCCTGAAGCTGAAGCGCTTTGCTAAAAGTTCATTGTCTGATTGACACATTGTGTCAGTCAGACAATGTCTGATTGCCACAGCATAAGTCACTCTTATAGTCACCACTGATGCACACTATTAAGTAGGGAAAGCTTACGCTCATGTTGCATGGAAGCAACGATTGAAAGGTGCGTTGTCAACATGGAGTTGACGATACTCAGGAAGGAAAAAAAAACTCTAACCAACAGCTATGAAGAAATTAAGCTCCAGTGGGATCCCTGCTCAAAAGATCTATCTGCAATCTATGGAAAAGAGTGGAGAAAGAGAAAGTTCCACAAAACTTGGGGAATTCATTGAGTAAATTGGATCATGTGTTGCAATCAGAACCATGGATTCCATCCATCCAAAATAATGCAAAATTTTGGCTTCGGATATGGAGTCGTTTTGGCACAATAATTTCTTCAATTTTGTGAAATTAAAAAAAGTGGCACCTCTTCATGCTCATGTGGACCGGAAACTTTTCGACCGAAACGAAAGCAGCAAAAAGAAAACTCATCCTTCTTTAAAATTTTAGACTTTCGAAGTTCTTTCATACAAAATATCAATGTGTCAAATAAAGCTATGTCAAATTTGCTAATTGTTGGCATATTCAGATACTTGCAAAAATGTCAACATGTTCATCAAACCCTATCGTATATGTTTTTGGAATCAGCGGAAGATCTATTGATGCGTATCCCATTTTTGTCCCAATAAATTCCACTTAAGGATATGTGATGTTTCGAAATATGAAAAAATCACATATTTTCCAAAAATAACCACTGCTTTCAAGTGTATGATGCCATTTTCTATGCAGCTCAACAAACTTGAAAAACGTGGAGTGTCTGCCATTCACTTGAGTAAAAGATTAGAGATACGGTTACGAAAATGGTCACTAATTACAGGTTTCTTAATTATGTAAGGGTGAACATCCAACCAAAGTAAAGCGCGAAATGCTTGAACTTGAGGTTCAAGTCTGGTTAGGCCTTCCTTTATTTCCCCCTGTGTACTTCGATTCCCCTCGAAGCTCTTATGGTTTTTCCAGTCATGTTGTTTTTCCTCTATGGGTCCATTCATGACGCTCATACTCATTTCCTTCCAATCATTTGGGCTTATATTTCTTATCTTATTTCCTTGTTAAAAAATTCGATGCTATTTAAATGCTCACATATATTTCTACTCGTTTTGCATAATCTGAAGGAACTGCCTTTCTCCTCTGCCCTCTCCCACATGCTCTCTTTCTCGGTTTTCAGTATTGGTTCCCCCTGTTTTTTTTTCTCGTTTGGATTTTAAGTCCCCCTTTCCCCCTGTTTTTTGCTTCTTTCCTCATCACCATCATTCGCTCATGTAAAAACAAGCAATACATTAGAGGGAAAAAAGATAAAGGGCATGTCAATTTGCAAATCCGAAATTCTGCAATTTGGGAGATGGATGTATGTGAAGAAACTGCGGTGATAACTTATTCGTGGTGCCCATGTGAACGCAAGTGATAACGAACTGAGGAATCATATTTCATGGTGGACGTGAAAAATCAATGGATTTTAACCGTTAATGGCAGTGCCTTGCAGCAGGCGAGATGTGAGCGATGCCACCGTCCCGTTGCGAGTACAAGAGCAACTCACATCTCCCAGTTCATCCGTGAGATGGCAAGACGAGAGTAAATCTGCGATTTTCCATGAAAGGTGCCTCTTCTCCCTTGCCGATTTGGAAATTTGATTTTAAAAAGGCACATCGGATGATAAGGAAGCGTTCCCCAAGAGAAACCCCAACCTGCGTTTCGAAGCGTTTGGACTGTGGAGTTGTCACACACACAAGCACTATTGTCGCTCGGCCCGACTAGCGGTCAGGATCGAACACGCTATATGTTAAAGCATTTAACTCCCGAATTTCCAAAGCTGTGGGTGCGCTCTGACTTTGGGCAGAATCGGATTGAAAGCGATACTGCCCACTGAGCTATCACGAGCATACTCGGGCGCGGGATTCAAATTGTTTTCCTCCGGTCCTCCAGTTTCAACAAGGAACTTTTTTTTTCTCAGTACACTAGGCAAGGAGTGCCTAAAGCAGGGACATGGTAAATATACCTAGACTGGACAGGCCAATGGAGAACGCCCCGTAGGCGCACGCCGATTAGAATGGTTGGCCGGCATCGCTCATCGCCCAATAAACGCATACGTTTCCGCTTCATCACGTCACACTCCACTGCGAGTTTTGACGAAGAATGGTGCTTTGATACTTGATTAATGCTACCTTTTCCGTCTTTCAGGAGTAGAAATCGTCTCTATTTTCATTGCACTTAATAATGTGAGGGTGCAGTATCCGTTTCGCATGCAGTTAGGCTCAATGTCTACATGGCCCAAATAAAAATTCGTCACACCTGAGGTTAGACCCCGCTAAAGGGTCAATAGCTATCCAGCCCCATTCATCATCGTAAGACGCGTTGAACCGACCCAGTCAGCGGCCTTTCATAGTATCTGAATCCTGAACACATTGGCCACGACTACTGTGAGCCTCAGTGAATGCCACGCCTCATCGTCTCCTCGATGCCATCAGCATTGGCCGCCATCCCTTCAAATAGGCGCGAGTCCTCCGACCGCCATGTCCAGTCTAGGTATATTTACCATGTCTCTGGCCTAATGTCTCCTTTAGTGGGGGTTTCCTCGATCGAAAACTATATTAATTTCGTCTACTTTTTTCTTTTAGCTTTTATGTGAAAAAATATGGAATGCAGGATGGAAAGAACTGCATCAAAATCGAGCAGAATTGAGGACTCTAGCTAGGTACAACGGCGAGTTTAGAGCGATCTCACTAGTATTGAATATTTTAAAAACTTTATTTCCATCGAAAGGAACGACCAGATGTCTGACCATGTGGAAGCCCTTCGTCCGTCATATGTTGACGGGAATACCATTTTATGATTATTGCAACGTTGAAGTTTCCTTTTACGAAACATCACAGCAACACTTATACATTGTATAGGGAAAAACATGAAAATGCAGATTCAATGATGCAGCGACGAATAAAATGCAATTAATAATCGAAGCTAAGGACCAACCAATATATGGTCTCTTGGATAGAGCGCCTCCGTGTTCAACTTCGGGAAGGGGAAACGAATTCGGACCTTTAATTTTGCATAACTACCTGCATTAAATTTTATGCATTGAGCACTACTACTGCAAAGCATACAATGCATTTCCAACATTAATACCAAACTGCAAGGGATTTTTTTATCTCGAAAAAAGTGGAATATCCTCTTTTCCCTGAATTAGAAATAATCAATAGACTTTGGCAACGCCTATTACCTTTCTTCAACCCATTCCCGTAGCAAAATTCAACCTCCTCACATTCCTCTCTGAGAGCATCGACAGCAACAAAATTTGACATTCTTCTTCCTCTTGCAACACAGAATAACACCAGCAAATTTGAAGCTACATCTCCCAGGGTTGTGGAGATCATTGAATCTCGTTTTTGGAAGATGTGAATTTCATTCCAGTTTTTTTCCCTCCCCCCTGGTAGCCACTCCTGGAGCGTTTTCGGAGGATAAAGATCAACCATAAGAAAGATATTGACGCGTAGATAACGAAAAATGCCCTTTTTGTTCTTTGCGATGCACCATTTCGCCATGAAAAAGCGAAATGAGTAGTGGTTGTTCAATTAGGCTCAGAGTGCTTGCTCTGGTACCGTCCCCCTGTGTTGCCGGATGTTCTGCCGAAGTTATGTCAGATTCAAGACTACTTCAACCTTTGTATCGGCGCCTGGCACTTGTTTTTTAATGTGTGAGACATTTTTGTGCTGAGTTCATGAGATGAGCTGAGATCGAAGCGGTGGTTAGCAGAGATTGATCGATGCTGTGGGATATGGAGATGTCCTATCCTGACATCCCCGAATTACCGGAATGGCGCGCTCCATGGATTGCATGCTTCCTGGAAGCACTCCCTCCTAACACCTATTCGAGATATTTGAAGGAACGCCGAATAGGCCTAGCGTTCCACGTCTCACTCTAATGGTTAATGAAACGCGAAGCTGATGTTACATTTCCTCCTTGAAGTGGTTCGTGAACGTATGAATAGGCCTGCGATTGGCCTAAAGTTACATATCCTCAGCGAGATGTCTTGGAAGACCACGGATTCACCTCATCGGTTAATTGACCGCGTAAGTGAAGATTCGAGTTTTTATTGAAGGAAAAAAAATAGGTCTTGGCCTAAAGTTAGTAAATCCGGAAAGGAATAAGAGGGGGGATTGAAGATAGGGAAAGCCATTGAAAATTGATTTTCACATTACTTCATCTGACTTTTACCGACAATATGACGGGGAACGGACTCACTTTGAATAGGAGTAGGAGCAGGTGGACAACTTTGTTGAAGACTTCCCTCAAGAAGGAGAAGAACGACGAAAAGCGGAAAGCTGCAGGTGCCGAGAGCCTCCATCCTTACACGAAGAAGTGGAAGCTAGAACTGAACGAAGCCCGACAAATATTTCCTTCTCCATTCCCTATGAAACAGCTGAGCGAACGAGGAAAATACGGATGTAGAAATTCCGAAGCGGAGGGAGTTTCTCGGTACTGCTTGCGGATGAAACGCGCAGACTCTACGTCGCACACGTGCCAGGATATCGCCGGATGAACGATCATGAGGAATGTCAAGGGCTGCGAACACCAGGGAAGAATTCATTATATCCGCGTTTCTTCTCTATTCAAAAACTTTTTCCTTGTATCAACATGCAGTACTGCAAGTTTTAAAGAATGATCTGTAAATGCAAATTTCATTATTGGCCCTTTTGTTCTCTGGTTGAATAGATAAATAAATATTAAATGTAAAAAAATTAAAATAAACTTTAAACATATATATGTAGAACGTAGAGGTAGAAAAGTTGGCCTAATTTATGTTTTATTTTAATTTTATATTTAATTTATATTATTTATTTATTTTTATTGTTTATTGGCAAGGCGCAAGGAACTAAAAAAAGAGAAAGGAGAGCAAAAGATGCCATCCCAGAAATTTGTCAGGCGGCTTGCGTCTCCAGGGGGTTGAGGCCCCAAGTCCGACTCGCAAACCCTATCCAGCGCGTTTCTGCCGTCAGGTGCTTCAAGAACATTTGGTGGGAAGTCAGCCGAATAAAAATGCGAAATGAATGCAAATGTGTACAGGAGGGATTCTTAGAATCTCTCCGAATGAAAGTTATGCATTGCGTAGAATCATGTGGAATGAGAATACCTCAGATATCAATGACCCTCCTTCCCCCCAGGAGCCAGGAAAGGAACCCCCACGCGATCGATAATGCAGCCTTCGATGCATGGGTTGTTTCACTGGGCTGGCATCCGACCGTTTTCTGCACCTACCTGTCGATAATCCGGCCTGAAAAAAAATAAAGGAAAGAGAAAGGATTCCCGTCGCATTAATTCGCGGTCTCTCACGTGGTGCAAGGTACTCTCCCGCAAATTTTCACGCTTGCTAAGGAAACGATTTTATTCCTGAATGTCTTCTTCCCCTTCTTCGCATTAGAAACCCTCCTCGAAATTGAATTCCGAATCTGCGCTATTCTTGAGTAAGGAAGGAAGTCATCCTTCATCCTTCGACGAGAAGGCAGTTCCACGGAAATTCCCCAAAAGCCAGACAGTTGCCAACTCTGACGGTTTAGCAGTCGGAGATGGAATGAATGCATGTATGGAAATAGGATACTATTAGAGGAAGACCATGACGATGTTTGAATTCCTCAACTGAATGTACCGTATGGACCTCTAGATCGACATATTCATTTTTTAGGAGTTTTGCGTAATTTGTAGCAATGAGAATCGAAAAGGGATGCTTCAAATGTATTATTAATCTTAATAGAGCGAACCGCGCCGAAGGCGCGTTCATAGAGAGTTTGTTTCCCTGAAGTGCAGACAAAATCCCAAGTACAATAATACCGTTGTTTGTCTGTCTGTCCGGGATCTCCTCCTCTCCCGCTCATCGCATCCGAGCAAATCCGGTATCGATGGAAAGCTTGAAACCACGGAAAGTCACTGATCTCATTTTTGTCGCTTTGCGACTAAAACTCGAGGAGTAACAATAAAGCGGCGGGGCGAAGTTAGGAGCTCGGTGGTTGTGCGTTGGGCTCACGTGACGGGGGACCACGGTTCGAAACCCGGCCGTGTTGCTTCTTTTATTCCCGAGTCTAGGCCCATCCGTTTTAGGATTGGAGGCACCCACAGCACAAAACATTGCCATCTATGCATGTGAAAAGTTATATAACGCTCTGTGATGGAAGCTGAACCATGGCTTTTGGTTCACCGAAATCACCATGAAGTAGATTGGAGAGCGGGACTTGTTATTTGCTCGGCCCCCGGCCCCGCGTGACCTACGTGAAGCCCAAGAGAGCGAAGCGGATGTCGTCCATGGAGTGCGGTCGTGGTGGGAATGAGAATGCTTCACGTAGAACGTGAGTGGCATGTCAATGGAACATGGTCTTTTTCGAATTATCTAGGGATGCCTGCTCACCCGGATTCGTCTTCTCTATCACACACTCTCTCTCCTTCCCTGACCGGGTACTGGCTTGTGAAAAGTGGTCATCCTTGAGGAGGTACGAGACTGACAATCTCGTCACTTGATGTCCACGAGGAAGTCAGAGTCCCAGGCAGCACCTACTTTCGACTTAAATTGAAATTCCACTTCTGCGATGTGGGCTCAACGTTTGTTTCCAAAATTTGTCCCTCGAAGGCTCGTCCCGCGGCCCTACGTTGGGCCAACTTCGTTTTTGATGGAGATTCTTTAACTTTACTTAATTGCTCAGCACCCGTACATTGCCAGCATTCTCTCCTTCTGGCTGGAACTACTCCATGTACATCCTTCAATCTTCGTACGGGATTAGAGCCCCGTTGTGATTTCATTCATTATTCTTCAGGATTTTCACCTTTTAGGGAAGTGCTTGTCCGGCATGATTCGGATGATCATATCTTTTACCTCATCCGAAATGACCTTTAAAGGAAAGGCAGTATTCACGATCGGCAACAGGCTACCCTTGATCCTCACCCTCTTGAGTGAAGCCTCGATTTGAACCAAGCCTCCTCCACGATTAAAAGGAACCTCCTTGTTGCTTAACCTATGTAAACAAATTATTTCAGAAATTCGAGTGCGTTCCTTTACGTTCTCTATGGAAATGGATAGAGTACCGCAAGGAATGTGCTGGGGTCTTTAATGATTCACCCCTGGTCCCACTGAAATAGTTGACTGCATACCCGCCATCTCACTTATTCTGCGGGAAGCGGGTTCAAGTAATTGTGAGATATCTCTCATCCACAGACTTGACAGATGTTGCCCCTAGCGCCAATATTGGGCCAACATGATCTCAATCCCTTCTACCTTCTCGAGATAGGCTCAACGCTGAGATCAAACAAAAAAGACGGTTTTGGGAAAAGATGGAGATACAGAGTGATTGCAGCCGGTGATGAGATTACCATAACTCACTCTGTGAATCCATCCAAACGACCACCAGAATCGACTTCTTTTTTATGGTGTCACATCAACACGGGAACTTTGTTCTCTACGTTCACCGGGCCAGAATTACCCAGGATCTCATTGGGTTGTGGTGTCTCTTCCGTCTAATGTATCCAGGAATTTAAATACCTTCCCCGGTGCTGTCTTTTCATAGAAAATAGTAAGTACTGTTCCAAAAGTACTGGGGACGCGTGCCAGTTGCATATATAATCCCGTGTTAGCGATTTGGCGTCATTTCACATCGGGATCAAGAAATCTACTTTGTTCGAATGTCTCGCCAGATGTCCCAACGTATGTTGATGTAATGATGCGTGTATCATCCAGTTATTCCCTTTCTCTCCTTTTCGAGCGACACTGCGCGGCGTAGCAATGTTGATGTGAAACGAGGGACAATCTGCAGGCCGGTGGAGATATGAATCATGGGGGAGACTCAGAGCTGCTCTGAGTCTCGGTCTTGATTTGACAAATACTCAGATTCGAACCATTTGCATCTGATTTCCAGTATGATATGAACTCCGATTGAATTAGTTCAAACTAATTTACGATTATTTTCAGGGTGTGAAGTCTTTGAAATGAGTGAAAAGTACGTTTACTTTTTGCCATCTGGAGAATTTGTGTATCTGATGATCACCAAGAATCAAACTGATCCTGGTAAGCGTCTCACGATGAAAAGCAACCGCAAGAGGCCTTGTCCTGCCATCCGAAGGGTGAGACCGCATCAGAATCCCAAGTTTGTCGAGGTGAGAAACTTATAATTTCTGGAAGCAGATAAGAACAATTTCGGGCGTAGATTGCCTCTCTTTAGTGATTTGGCAACGTTGTTTCACGAAGGCTAATTAGTAACCAATCAGGGACGGCCTTGAATGCATATATGTATCAACATGAGATTCCAGAGAAGAAGGAAATAACTGTTGTAGAGTAAATTGCATTCCTCAAATTTCCATCCTTTTAGTCTCACTTGCTGCAATGAATATTTCCCTAGTTTGACTTCGAGGGCACCGAAACTTCTGTTGCACTGCCATTGAGATGCATACTTGGGAGGAATAAGTTGACTGGAAACATCGTGTAGGAATATCGAAAAAGGAACAGCCGCAGTGATTTTGTGGAGAGTGCAAATCGATGGATCTTGCATTGTCGCCAGGGAGACGGAGGACCATCGAGGCAAGTTAGCTTGAATGACACTTGATGAAACTCCTCAATCTCTCTTTTTTAGCCATGGTAGTGATGAGTTGTTTGAGAAAGTCTGTTTTCAGTTAATCAAATTTAAAACAGTGAGAGTCTAAGTCTCATCAAGATTCAAATCAAGTTTAATGCAGTCCTTGTTTACCATACTATTTCCTGTTCTTGTCTTGGCTCTCATAACATTTAAAAATTCAGTATCATTTGCACTTTACTTTGAAGATGTATTTATGTTTGCAGTTGCGTTTCCACCACTCCACTCCGTTGGGGAACAGAGCCAATGGAGAACGAGGAATCGGGTAGTGCCACCCTGAGCTTTCTGCATCCGGATTCACAACCAAGGACAGTTTCGAGACTCAAGACTTCTGCTCTTGTAAGGACCTATAGTATTGCTTTCAAATGAGCTTATTCATCACCTGAGATGGGCGATATTTTTTCCTTCAAAATTTTGCGTATGATTGTAAAACCAGCAACAAAAACAAAAACAGAATTGTCATGGAATGATCGCATGCCACTATCACACGTAATATTATCCCGGTAAAAGCCATTTGACATATGAAATTTCCAAAGCATCCAATTGACTTCGGAAAATTGTAGGCNGTAAAAGCCATTTGACATTTCCAAAGCATCCTATTGACTTCGGAAAATTGTAGGCCATTGATAAAAAAGGAAGAAGTCTTCTGATCCGGAAACTACGAAGAAACGCGCTGTTAAGAGAGGAAAGCTGAACTCCACCTTTTTCCGTTCGAGTCGGCATGGAGAATGCTATTTTGGTGAGAATACGTTCTGTGCAAAACTCTCCCATGAGGTTCTTAGAATAACTCCAATAAAATGATTTACCATTATAGGAACTCATGATATCCCCTTGAGGGATATCGAGATGAGCCCAGCTGCAGCGAGGTCTTTCTCCGAGAAAGCCAAGGACACACTCAAGAGGAAAATCTTGGAAGAAGGAGAGGACATGGGGAGTCACTTGCCGATCATCATTGCAATAGGCAAGGCAGGCGAAGTCCCAAGGTTTGATCCACTGAAAGTGAGTTCCACTCTTCCCCTCTATCGTGATTGTATTATTATTATTATTATTATTATTATATAAGCTAAGCATTCGATCTCCCTCTTTATATTATAGCTGCAAGCCACAAGCTCCACTTAAAAAATTCAAATATTTGAAAATACGAAAGAAATTTTCACAAAATCAGGTACCAAAATACTGCCCCATCTTTTTCGCAAAGAGCAGTATTTTCATTGGGATTCGGAGGAGCTCTGACCCGATAATCTGTGCGCTCCACACCTATCAACTGCAGGCTAAACACACAGGCGTTATATAACTTTTCACATGCATACGTAGATGACATTGTTTTGTGCTACGGGTGCCTCCAATCCTAAAACGGATGGGCCTAGACTCGGGAATAAAAGAAGCAACTCAGCCGGGTTTCGAACCGTGGTCCCGCGTCACGTGAGCCCGACGCACAACCACCGAGCTCCTAACTTCGCCCCGCCGCCTTCTTGTTACTCCTCGAGTTTTAGTCGCAAAGCGACAAAAATGAGATCAGTAACTTTCCGTGGTTTCAAGCTTTCCATCGATACCGGATTTGCTCGGATGCGATAAGCGGGAGAGGAGGAGATCCCGGACAAACAGACAAACAACGGTATTATTATACTTGGGATTTTGTCTGCACTTCGGGCAAACAAACTCGCTATGAACGCGCCTTCGGCGCGGTTCGCTCTATTAAGATTAATAATACATTTGAAGCATCCCTTTTCGATTCTCATTGCTACAAACTAAGCAAAACTCCTTAAAAATGAATATGTTAATCTAGATGTCCATACGGTGCATTCAGTTGAGGAATTTAAACATCGCCATGGTCTTCCTCTAATAGTGTCCTATTTCCATGCATGACCTTTTCATTCCATCTCCGACTGCTAAACCGTCAGAGTTGGCAACTGTTTCGCGTTTGTGGAATTTCCGTGAAACTGCCTTCTCGTCGAAGGATGAAGGATGACTTCTTTCCTTCCTCCCCTGCACTGTCCGCATGGCGTCCCATTCGGTCTTCTGTCCGCCTTTCCACCGTTCCAGAACTGCTCTGTCTAGAAAACTTAACATTTAAAGGAAATCAACGTTTTTCATGAAATAAAAAGAAATAGATATGGACTTCATAAGCACCCTGTATAGAAGGCTCACCTCCTACAAGTCTCCGAGAAGACAATGACGACGCAACTATCTAATACCGCACAACGTAGTCGCTATTCCGCATTTTCTACTCTTCACTGCGACATCGGAGATGAGCCAGTTTCTGTGCGCAATTACAACTTATTTACTCAATAATAGCGCAGATTCGGAATTCAATTTCGAGGAGGGTTTCTAATGCGAAGAAGGGGAAGAAGACATTCAGGACAAAAATCATTTCCTTAGCAAGCGTGAAAATTTGCGGGAGAGTACCATGCACCACGTGAGAGACGGCGAATTAATGCGACGGGAATCCTTTCTCTTTCCTTTATTTTTTTTTCAGGCCGGATTATCGACAGATAGGTGCAGAAAACGGTCGGATGCCAGCCCAGTAAAACAACCCATGCATTGAAGGCTGCATTATCGATCGCGTGAGGATTCCTTTCCTTGCTCCCGGGGGGGAAGGAGGGGGAAATCTCGGCCGGTTCCCTATGAGCTCTTAACGAGTTTCATTTTAATTTTGAGGTTTCATTTTAGTTGTTTGGCTGGAGCGGGTAGAATATTTGTGCGTATTGGCCAACACATATGATGAAATGCTAAGGAGAGTCACTCCCAATGGAATGATTTCCTAACTTTCAGCCAAATTATCAAAATTTATTGTCCAAACCTGACCATTATTGTTGACATTCATAGAAATGCGAGGAAAATTTGCTTGCTCTAGCAGAACCAAAGAGACATATCGAGATATGTGCTGCTCTGTGGCCATGTATTGTGTAAAATGGTTCAATGTTATGCAACTAAATGGGCGTGTTTTTCATATCGTTTTCACTAATGACTTTTAAGGCCATCTTTCCTCCGTGGAACCTTAATAGGTTGTGGAACAGACCACCGATTAAACCTGTAGAAAGTGGATTTATGTCTTTGTCTCGATTCCCAGCTAAAATTGAAAAAAGATTCTTCAATTGCCATTTGGACGAATCCTGAATACACTGGAGGTTCTCATTCGAGCTGAGCATCGGACAATTGTCCGAATTCCGACTGTATGCGATGAGGGGAAGGGGCCCCATTCCTCAAACTCGTTTTCGGGCAATTGTCCGAAATCCAGCTGGAAGGAGGGGAAAACCTTCTGCATGAGCCAAGCACTTTGCCCAAAATCCAGACGGATTTCGGACAATTGGCCAAAATCCGCCGAGACGCGGGGAAAAGAAAACCTCACACTTCAGGCGCGTTTTGAATGAACAGTCGAAACCATATCAATACAGGAATTGTTATGTTCCCGAATGGGCCTTCTGCCTCCTCCGGAAATCCCAATGTGTCTCAAACCGCCTCCTCATAAATTTCATCTAGAGATTTTCGACCTTCAATCAACTGGGATCTGCGTATCATTGTCAACATTTCTCAATATTCCTCCTTCCCAAGAGGGAAATTCTCATTTTCCCATAATAATAATGACAAGTGACTTTTCATACCCATTTAATTCATCTTTCATAATTAAAAAAAGCCAACACTCTGACGGGCGCCAATTACACATGGGAATATTGGTACAGTAAAGTACAGTAACATACATCATTTAGACATCGCAGAGCAATAGAAACGCGGGAGGACTGTTTCCATGTCTTG
>CAJPEV010003346.1:0-31765 GCA_905338385.1 Darwinula stevensoni | reverse complement strand
CTTCCTGACATGTCCCTTGAGGTCCCTTGAATTTCCTGAACAGATTGTCACAGTATGCACGTCCATGGCAAGCTATTAGTTCGCCAAGTTTCACATTTCTAACATTACGTCGCGCTGTGACGATGTGTTAATAGATCCTCTTGCGTCTCATCCATCGTTACAAAGATTATGGTTTGTTCAGTATGTGGGCAATGGGAAATCAGATTTGAAGGAGCATAAACCGACAAGAAGTCATAAGCTGTCGTAATTATACTTCCCCGGTAGAGTCGATTTCACGGTACCAGACCCGATAGGTCCGATTGAAGTCACAGTCGGCACACGACCCGAAACTCGAATCCCAACCCAACTTAATGGCCAGACCAGACCGAATCAGAGATTCCTTGCTTCCATTATTTATATTCACGGTCACAATTTACCTTTTTTTCTTTCATATTACATACATAACCAGAATTTCGGTCATGACAAGGCGTTTCCATGGTCTTAGAGCGGAGCATTGATGAGAGTTAAAAATTAATTACTAAAATTCAACCCGACCTTAAGGATGATCTTCAAAAGATAAACCTAAAACGCGGGTCGCGTCAGTTTGCGAAATTGTTTGCGAGTTCCCGAGTATGTGGACGAACGGGCCGAGCCATAGGCCGAAGAAGACTCTAACTCAAGGTTCCTCCAATAGCGAAAACAACTGCGCTTTTAGCCATGAAACATTTGGAACTCTTCTTAATTCCCTGGAAAGTAACAGAACTGTTGGCAGCAGGCGTAAATATAGCATGTTTTCAAAAATGTCGTGATAGTTTGCGTATTAGCATGCTTTTGTGCGTGACAAAATCATTAAGTCGCTATTCAACGGAAACTCCAAGTAAATATGCGAACTAAGGCATACGGAAATGCTTATTATGGCATTGACAGCGTCGTCATGAACAAAGAAGAGCAAAGTATTTACACAATGGTTTGCAACAGTCGCACTTCAGCTGGGCTTGCTCACCATGAACGAACTCTAAAGCGTGGTATTGATATAATCGCCATGCTTATCAGAAACCTAAATGGTGAGCATGGCCTGATACACAGAGTCTGAGTCTTAGTTGTGCGGCATGAGAGCAGTCGGACTTATAGGTATTTTTACATGGAGACATTGACTGGAAAAGCTAAAGAACAGAGTGTTGCTGCCACGTTTTGACTTGGTTTCGTCAGAATTGACGATCCCTCTCACGATCAAACGGCGACTGTTTCCAATCCCTGATGCTTTAGCCATGAAAATCAACAAGAGTGAAGGACAAAAATTCAAGCGAATTGGATTTTACCTTCCTGATACTGTATTTTCCAACAGTTTCGTTTACCTTTCTCAAATGTATAGCACTTGCTAAACGTTAAGGTGAAGATAGGGCCTGTACTCTGATCAGGCTGATACCCAGGGAATGATGTCACCTACACACTGAATGTTGTGTTCTGAGGGGTTTCGAACAAAAAGTAGTGCAGTGTCTTAAAGTCAATTTCTGAAATTCACGTAAAATAATTGTACGCATTCTTCAATGAAAAACAACAAAAACAACATTTCTATTGCTACTGACCCTTGGTGGAGCTCCCTTCCAACCCATCACCGCTTATGTCCTGTGACCCCCATTTTTTTAACCCACGCTACGCTCATGAGCTATATCAACGTGAGAGTGTAGAGTTACAGCGATTTAACATTGGGAAACAAGTGTTGCAGAGTGTCCTCGTTATGGTCGTTTGTCGACGGCAGTGACCCCTGAGAACATCGCCAGAGTGGATGAAGTGATCAAAGACGACAGATGAGACGAAAGTCGGTGAAATTGTAGTTAAAGTGGGAATCACTATCAAAGCAGTAGATTGTATCATTCTTTAAGAGCTGAGGCTTTTCAAAATTGTGTGCACGGTGGATACCCAGACCGTTGCCAAAAGACTCGAGAACAGGACGGAAAACAATTTGCGAGGAGTTCCTACAGCATTACCATGTATAATTCTTGTATAGTTCTTTCTTACAGTAGAGATGGAAGGTTCTGTATATACGACTTTATACTAGGACCCAGAAATGCGGTTTTGGAATGGTCCCCGGTAGTCCGAAACTCTAAACGGTTTTATTAAGATGTTCAGATGAACAGATACCAATGTGTTTTTTTCTGGAAACCCTGGAGAACCATAGCGTCGGTTGGTCTATTCCTAACGCGACTAGTGAACAAGTTTCTGTTGGTCAGGAATCAGCACCCAAGAGACGGGGATAGTTTCTTAAACCATCGCTCTTGTTTTCTAATTAGTCCCTCTCATTTGGCAACCATTTATAGCATGAATACGTAGGAAAAATGCCAATCCATACCGTCCATTGCAGGCTTCCCGTACACCTCAAAACAAAGTGGGATGTCACAGTGCTCTGGACCATGTGCAGTTTGGCACCAGGGGGTTTCATATACCCATAAATCAGGCGTGGACGTCCATGTGTATGGATTCCGACAGTAGTTGTGAAGACTGTCCACACCAGGATCGGGAAATATCGGCAGCAGAAAGAGCAATGAAGGCTTATTTTCGATCATACTCAACCAAGGTTGGCAGTTCTCCCCAGTACGAGCCACGTTCTTGAATCCTGTATACTCATATCCAGACTTGCTCAGCTTACATTCCATCGGTTCTGAAATATAATGGAATGACCAGATCGAATGCTTGAATGTAAATGCGCAGACAGCATAAGAAGTAGTTCATGAACATTGCAATTATTTTTATTATTTTGGTATGCAATGGGATAAAGATGGTGACACATTCCACGATTTTGAAGTAGCCTTCAGTGTGTTTTATACAGGGTGTCCCACACATATCTGACGCATTTGTTTTCTTATTAATCAAGAATGGATAATGTATTCAACCTGACCTTTTGGGAAAAATAATAGAAACTGTAAATTATGTTCCAACCCCCGGATTCACACGGCATTGCTTTTTTGTTCGGTAAATAAAACTTTTCCAAATTCCCTCCCTTCCGACTGATGCACTCTCTGCATCAATCCAAAGCATCGTTCATTACTGCCTGCAATGTGTCTCTCACAATGGTGGCGATGATCTTCCTAATTCTGTTATGTAGGTCATCAGCATCCTTTTGTTTCATGTGGTACAAACTAATTTTTAGGAATCACCATGGACAATTTTAAGTATTAGTAGTATGCTGATCATGTTATCATGGGGTAGCACGAAATCATGAAGTGATTCATTTACCAAAATTCCTTCCCCAAACTTCGCAGTCCCTGATATTTTTCTATGGTACTTCCTAAAAAACTGTATGTACCATACAAATCCAAGAAATGCTGGGGACCTAAAGAATAAGCCCCGAATAGTTTTTTAGAACGATTCGTTAAAAGCAATGCGTATTGGTGTAAAACCAAGGATTGCTGATGACCTACAGAACAGACTTAGGAAAATTATCACCACGATTGGGAGAGACAAATAGCAGACAGTAATGAGCAATGCTTTGGACTGATGCAGAGAGTGCTTAAATCAGAATGGAGGGCATTTGAAAAAACGTTAGTTACCGAACGAAAAGCAATGCTGTGTGAATTCTGGGGGTGGAACATACGAGTAATTTACAAAGTTTCTATTATTTTCCCCAAAATTTCAGTTTTCATACATTATCCATTCTTGATTAATAAAAAAAAACCAAATGTGTCCGAGATATGTGGGTCACCCTGTATCAACGGGAGAGCAAACACGAGGAACTGTTTCTATGGGGCGCAGAAAATTGAAGTATGAAATGTTAACAAGAGCTGGCCAGCCCAAAGGTCAATGAGGTGAGTGGAAGGTCTGTATTTTGAAGTTTCCATGTTTTTTTTTCTTCCGTGGAGTTATATTACTTGACAGCATTTGGTGGTTATTTGGACATGATCCAGCAGTTCCTGATTTCATAATTTGAAGAGAATGTACTTTTATGCTCAATGATCTCTCAGAAAGACGGCGCTCCTCCGCACTTGTGGATAATTTTCATATGGTACAGGAGAGAGACATTCCTTGGCCACAACTGAGAGCGAGTTGGGATTCTTCTATAGCCTTTAAACTCATATGATCTCTCAACCATCAGCCTGTGTCAAGATATATAAAGACTGCAGTGAATGCCTCCAAAACCACAATTCACGAATTAGCTGGAAGAAAGCATTATGGGAGCTATTACCATCCATGTCACGAACACTACCGATCTTTATGAATTAAAGATTCAGAGAAGAATAAATGAAAAAGGAAAGAGAGAAGAAGGAACGGAGGTATAAAGGAAACAACAAGTGGTGAAAAAAGTAATCGTCTTACAGGTTCATGCACAAGTCATATCCTTATCTATGTTTCGGAAGGAATAGGTAACTTTCTTTTTTGAGAGCAGAAAAACCACTGGGTTCCCAGACGACTCGCTACATGACGAATCTATTGCCTAGCACGGTTGTTGGATTGTCGGCGATAATTCCGCCCTCGAGATTATCTTAAAAATGAACATGTGTTATCATTCTCTGCCAAAAAATGAGGTCATGAGGAAGAAAAATGATGGAGGAAAGTGTTATATTCTTTAAGATGCCTTTCCTCCAGGTAACATGGTATCCAATCTTCGAACATCCCTGCATGCTGTCGAAGAGCATTTGCAAGACATGTGAAGCTCCCATGTCCCTTAGCCGCAAATGCCTTTCTTGAATCATGACTTTTTGTGACGATTCCCGCAGCTTTCAAATTATTTACGGACATTTATCTCCCAAGAACATAGGGATGGCGGCATCCTTCAAATTTATTTTAATATCTTGTTTGCAACTCTTCTCAGTATACTGAGTCCCACCCTCTATGCAGCAAAACACGTTCGTTCCATCAGGAAATGCATTGCTGCAATTTGCTTAGAAATTATTCAGATCGGTTGTCAACAGCAACTTGAACACTCTTGCCATTATCTCCATATCTCTCTAGCTTCTATTATTTTCCGGTTCATATTGAACATTTTTATTTCTTGCTCCTGTTTCCTTCTTTCCGACGAGTATTCTGTATTATTCGTATATTTGTTTGGTTGACTCTTCCCTCTGCCCTTAGGAACCCAGATGCCATAGAAAAAACTACAATTCAAGAGATGCAATCAACTCCTTGTGAAATTCTCTGGGTCCTAAGCCAAGTCCGCAAGTAAGAGGAAATCGAAACCACTAGGCGTATCACTCCTATGCTCGTGTTTCGCCAGCTCTGGACTTGCTCCTGCACTGCTCGACAGGTCAGGAATCAACCATACAGAGGATTCTATTAATAGTTAACCTTTCTTCTGCCAGATGTCCTGCCTACATTTGATGGAAGTCCTCTAAGGGTGGCGATGGGTTGGGGGGGGGGGTGTCAATTCATTCAGAAAACTGTGTACAAAGCTATGCAAGTTGAGATCATGAATCATGACTGCCTCGTATACTTTTAGGAGAGGTGCAGATTGGGATGCAGCAGTACTCCCAGCTGAGATCCTCATAGGAAACGAAGCACCAAGGCTGTTTTTTAAATCCTGGATTCCGGCAGAAGTTTTCTGTCAGTCCCCTTTTCCATGCGTTCAAAATTTCCTCGGATACCGGGGTTGGATTCTTGGAGCGTTCTTCAAATGAGAGATGTGACGTAATGAGATCCAATATCTCTTTTTTTCTGGGCATACTTGCCCAGGGCAGACAATTCTTCCCCGTTTCGGTTCGACGTTTGGTTCCTGCATATTCATTCCCCGTTTCTGACATTCGACATTCTGGATAATAATGATGAACTTCGTCTCCATCTGTAATCGAAGTTTTTATGCTGAGTAGGATGGTGAAAACTTCGGAAAAATTGGTAAAAAAAAAAGGGAAATGTATCAATTCAAGACAGCTTTGAAAACGAAAAAGTCTCCTCGAAGCGCAATTTGCTGGCTTGCGTTTTCTTGGAGGTTTAAAATAATTAACTTTACCCTAGTGACAGATGAATAAGCATAAACACAAAGAGTTTACCTAAAATATTACTTGCATTTTATTTTGCTTTCGTCGGAGAATGAGGCAGGAGGACAGACACTCAGTTGGGATTTGAGTTCCATGTCCATTTCTCATACGTAATTTCTTGGATACCTTGGTATCCTTGGATCCATCCAATACCTTGGATGAGGCTTATAAAATCCTGTTATTAACATATCAATACCTGGAAAAAGCAAGTTTTGCGAGAATAACTCCATTTGGAATTGGTATATACATTTTATAACTTAATTGGCTATTTGTACCTAACAAAGTCATTCCAAGTCAAATCAACACAGCCATTAACCTCACTCCCTGATTTCCATGAAATTTGCTGAACTCGGAGGGGCTATTGGAAAGGCATCCCATGCCAAATTGCAGCTCTCTGCCTCAAGTACTTCAAGAGATGTAGCAATTTGAAAGTGGCAGGAAATGACCGATTTTGGGCAGTCATCGCTAAAGTGCGCATAACTTTTGTTCTAATCAAAATAGAAAACTGATATTGGTGCCATTTTAAAGGTCTATTCATGTCCTTTCAAATGATATGCAATGAACAACCTTACGTAAAAATAAAGTTCAGAGGTTAAAGGATCTGACCTTTGACCTTTAATTACAGAGAAAATGACATTTTTATTTCATACGAAAAATTATGCTAGATGGATACTAGATACAAGCATGATATAGGTACTAGAAAAGAATGTACTAGATATATCTGGATGCATCCAGTTTCAGCAAAATGTAGTCAGAATAGAATTCTCTGAACTATCAGAAGTATTATAGAAATTTAGTGTTCGAAGCCTCCATAAAATATGGGGGAACGTTCTGGAGAGATTCAGCGGTAGGGTGAATCCTGTGAATGTCGGCACTCTAAGTAAATACTTAACTTTTGCCTTGCTTGCTTGCCTTTATAATGGAGCTTCTTAGTTCATATTGTGTCTGGTGATACCCATATACCTCTTTGTACTGCAAACCTCGAGTGCCCCAGGCCTCTCATTTCCGAGGGCCTGGGTCAAAGGTGAAGTTGGGTCAGACGTTGGCAATCTCGGCACACTTACTGGTATAGACTGCACCACCTTGTCGGCAATATCGGCACACTTATGCATCACTGTTGCCTATAACGGACTCAAAAATGAATGCAACGACAAGATAAAGCAATACCTAGTGTGGAAGAGAAGAACGGAATGTGTAAAAGCTTAGCGAAACCGCAAAATTTCGGGGGATTTTCGGGGTGCACTTAGAGAAACTGCCCACAGCGAGAAAACTAAAACAGCAAATATGACTATTCCAAGCGCACGTCAACAACATTAGTCCAACCATCTGAGAATTCTTACCTACCCGCGCCTAGGGGATTAGTAGTGAAAGCAGTATTTTGACGATTGCAAAGTGCTGAGATTACACCAGTGCCGACATTCACTACTAGTCCCCTACTACTAGTCCTCATTGTCCCTGATTGGGAAATGAGAGAAATGGATGAACCTTAGTGGACGATTTCCTGTTGCATCCCATTCTACAACGCGAAATATTCATCCAAGAAGAATCTGAGGCCAGTCTAGTCAAGGATGTGTAACACAATCCCTTCCATTCGGCTTGGTGCCAAGGTAGGGCAAACAAGGGAGCAGTGGACCACCCGATATTAGTGGACCACTCCTAAGTTTTGATTCCTATTAGATACAAAGAAAGCTTCAGTTGCCCTCTTCCCGTATGTTAGTATTAATAAGTAATGTTCCCCTCAAGGGCGAACAGAAAACCAACAACATCTTGGGTTCTTCGTGGTTACTAAACAGTCTAAGTTTTTATGAAGGCAAACTTATGCAAAAAACTTAGAGACAATTCAGTAACCATAAGGATCATAGATGCTGATGGTACCCTGTTAGCCTTTGAGGGGAACATTACTTCTTAATGCTAACATAAGGGAAGAGGGCAACAGAAGCTTTTTCTGCATCTTATAGGAATCAAAACTTAGGAGTGGTCCACTACTATCGGGTGGGCCATTACTTCCATGTTTGCACAATGTGATGATTGCAGGAAGAAAATTTTACGAATATCGGTGTTATCAGGAACTGAGTCGAGTACATCATTATCCGTGTCAAGTCAAAAGCCTAGTCCAAGGAACCATCCTGACGTTGTTGATAAGGTCTCCTATGAGCAAAATAGGACGCTAAATTTCATGAATAAAAATTACCATTTAATTGGAGAGTCTCATGGTTAAATCATGGTTAAACTGAATCATAAGCTTACCTAAGCCCAATATCCAGAGGAGAAGTTGAAGAAGATAGAAAGTGTTCTGAAGAGGAAGTTACTTAATGTGGAATAAGACGACGAAACAGAGGAAATGTTCAAAAGCTAAAAGAAAATGAAACCTTTAGCCAATTGAAAGAAATATTCCGAGTGTCCACAGAGAGAAGTGAGAAGAGAGAAGTGACCATCCACGGAGTTGGAGAATTCGGAAAAACCAACACGAGATCGCCTCATCCTGACTTCCTGAAGGATTAAATTGGTTCTCTTCCACAAGAAATGGCCTACTTCGTTATGGAACTGCTTCGCACGACAACAATCAGAGAATTTTCTTCAACCGGTGCCATGAGGCTGGCTTTGGTTTTCCAAGTGAGAGGCACTTCTCAACCACCTGCCACGGAAAAAGTGCTTGACGGTGATGGAGGGACAGTAAAGAGGTTGGCTTCAAGTGCCAGTCTCCAACGAGGGTACGAACCAATAAAAAAATGACGCCTCACAAACTGTTCGAATGGCAACTGAGAATATCCCAATCAGTTTTTCAGCATTGCAGCTTTGAAGAATAAAAGAGGGAGGCTAGATACCTAGAAAAAAAATTAGTGCAATCACCTACGATTCCTGGAACACAAAAGCTTCATTCTGTTATTCCATAGACGAATAAAATTCCTTCTTATCTGTTTCAAAAGAAGAGGAAGTCACTATCCTGCCAAATGATCTTGTAACTGGAAAGCTTCAGTCATGAATAATTGGGTGTTCTCCGGCTTCCTCTTGTTTTAGTTGGAATTGGACTTTTTAAAACGAATTGTTGTCAGTAAACTGTCGCTGGTATTTTTTGCTTTTCGGCAATTTGTAAAAGGATTTTAATGGACTTTCTATAACTCTGCTGTTAGTGTCCCCTGATCACATGGGAATCCCAAGTTTAAGTTTTGAGTACTAATAGAAAAAGATTTGGCAATAGTATGGTAATTTTTAGAAAAAGATAACCATGTTCTTTTCTCAGTAATTAAAGGTCAAAGGTAAGATACTTTGACCTTTTTATTGAATGTCCTTGAGTGGCATATTATATGAATGGAAAGGAAGAGGCCTTTAAAATGACACCAATTTCAGCTTTCTTGGTTGAAAAGAACAAAAGCTATTAAGTGATGACGACTTGACCACAAATTGGTCACTTTTTGCGACTTTAAAATTGCTACATCTCTGCAAGTACTTGAGGTACAGAACTGCAACTTGGCATGAGGTGGTTTTCTAGTTGCCTCTACAAGTTCAGCAAATTTCATGGAAATCGGAGGGGTTGAGGTCAAATTAAAAAAAAAATGCGTTGATTTGACATCGAATGACCCATACCAGGTAGCATTGAAATAATATGTCTCTTCTTTGAAACATTATAAAACCTACCGTGGATCGTACAGATTCGTAATGTTTTCGCATCGCATTGCAAACATTAGAATATTCTGTTTTTGAAAGTTTTAGGTTTAGAGTTTCTGAATAAAAAGTCTGCCATTTAAAGTGGTAATTTAAGTTGGTACCTTTCCAACGCACGAAGTGGATGGTATACCCATATGATTTCTCTACATGAACACCATACATTCTTTCTTTATGATCGTCAAACATTGTGGTATCAGAATGGATCCTAGACAGACTAATGGAAAAAGTTTCAACTTTTTTCTGCTCTTTCGTTTGATAAAAAAAAGATTAGGAAAAATTCCCATTAGCAAAAAGAATGTGTCCTTAGGGGGTTAACCAGAGAACTAGGCATATACTGAAAGCAGTATTCAGAGAACTAAGTGCCTCAAAAGCTTCAGCCGTTTCTGTCCTTTCCGCTAGTGTCAAAATATCTTTGGAAAAGCTAACCCAGCCAAAATCTTTGCACTCATAGTATGTACCACAAAGTTGAGGTTTTTTCTGAATTCACCCCAGTTACTCATGAGCCAAATTTGACCTTCCTATTTCAGCCCAATTTGCAAGGACAAAAAACAATTATAAAACGTCACTCATAAAACATGCCCCCCGGCGATGTATTGAAAACTTGACATTTTTTCTGAACTCCTTGCTTCAGTAATAATAATTCATGAGAAGCAAATAGTCAAGAAACAATTGAAGTTTTTCCATTGTGATACAAAAAATGAAGAAATCAGATTTTCTTCATTAAGTTTCATTAGGTAATAAAACGAACGCAATTCATGCGCCACCCGACATGGATTACATTTCTAACATTTCAATGCTTCCTTGTATAGTGATTTGGCCAACTATATTCCACAAAATATAGAGAGATGTCGGAATGCATGTGAAATTAGAACATACCCCATTACTTTGCTAATGATTACCTTGTTACCATGAGAAAGTGTTTGCTTGAAACTGAATGTTTTCCATTGACTCACCCGAATCCAATTCGCTTCTAGTCTCACACGTTCCTTTGTCATCTTCAAGGGCACAGTATGGAACATCACAATATCCCCATTGTACATTAAGCCCTCCAGAAGCAGTGATGTAACACCAAGGACCGGACGCTCTCCCAAGTGGGTTCCGACAATAGTTGTGAGTATCGGTGAGGACATCCGAGAATGCCACGTGCCTGGTTCCATATATCCGATCACTCCCATCGATATTCGTATTGAGCCAAGGAAGGCATGGAAAGCCTGAATTGGTGGTGTTTTTCACTCCTACATATTCTGCTCCCTTTTGAGTTAGCTTACATTCTTGTGCTCCTGAATGCATAGAAATAGGGAGACTGAAACAATGATAAGGGCAATATCGGGGGGGGGGGAGAACAATCTTCTACTAATGGAACTGATCCAGAAGACCTAAAGTAACTGAATATCTTAAATGATACCTGACATCATTTTCAAATGGTAAATAGGCACGTGATGTGATAGCATTCTCCTATGCATTTTTATAAAGTGGAAGCATATTGTTTAAAGAACTTTCGTTTCAGACTCCTACCGGATTTGAGTGGCCAAGGTAAAAAAGAACCGGCACAATACCTGCTTAACATCTCATCTTCCTCAGAAAATGTCGTTTCATGGATTAAGGTTCGCACCTATGCTACTCATTAGCAGCCAGTGTATTGTGTTCTATGAATGTGGAGATGGCGATGCTCAGGTAACCAACATCCCACTCAATGTTGCGCAGTAAGAAGTTTTTCCCACTGTGGCCGTGCCCGAAGGGTCTCACTACGTCCCCAGACTCATAATATGAGAAAGATCGGCAAAGGGAGAAACCGATAGACTAATATGCCTCAATGGTTAGAACATTTCGGATGTGCTGCAATCCGAGCCTACATATGCCCGCCTTCAAGATGTATAGGCTAGAAGTAAAACCTGTCCCCCCTGTGGAAAAAAAGACCTAGAAAAATGAGAGTAGAAGGAAAAAGCAGCAGAAAATGAAGCAGAGAAAGCTATTGAGTGAGAAGACCAGGATCCGGCGCATAAGATGTCTGGGACAGTTCTTAGTAATGAAAGAGAAAATGGCCAAAGCCATCCCTCTCCATGCTTATTTAGGATCGGTAAAGAGTGAGTCTTATTAAAGAGAGAAAGTGTTTTTTAAGTATCCAGCTTGGATATCCATTATTTCCGGATCCTGGTATTCTCACTCAATAGCTATCTTTGCTTTCATTTTCTGTTGCTTTTGCTTCTACTCTCATTTTTCTAGGTTTTTTTCACAGGGGACAAGTTTTACTTTTAGCCTATACTTCTTGAAGGCGAGTATACATAGGCTCGGATTGCAGCACATCCAAAATATCCTATAAACACAGTATTGAAATAGCGTGAAGTTTTCAAAGCATCCCATAAATGTATATATTTTTGAGGGGTAACGCTTTTAACTGTTTTATTTTTATACTGGCATACGCAACAGAAATCGAGAAGAGAAACTTATCACACAAATGACCCACATGCTGCTGATTTCAGGAAAATGTCAAATGGTGGTGCACCCCCAAGAAACAATAGCTTTTGGCTAGATTGTCTCTCCAAATATACCTTCCCACCAGAAAAAAAGGCCAAGGTTCAAGACCGAAACTTGTTGAGCACTGAGTTCTCTGAGAACCTATTTATGTGAATATATTGATAGATATATATATATATTTTTAGGTATAACCTCTCAGGGAACAAACCTTGTGAGAGTCGCATTTTCAGGATCTTTTTCAATCCAGCGATTCAGAGAGCAATAGAAAGTTGAAACGAGGCTCAGAAGGACCAGTTCAATTTCTGAGTGTAGAAAAAATAATTTTTTCGAAGTATATATCCTCTAGGCAAATCATGGGAGGGAAGTATTTCAATATTTATCTTCCCCTCTGACTAAATGGAGCTCGTGAAAGAATGTGAAGTTTGGCGCACAATATTTCATCAGAGCAACAATTTCGATGAAAATCTTGGTGATGTCCCTCTTGGCACATATTTCGACATGGACGTACATTTCATTTAAGCCTCTTCGAAAATGAAATAAATCAATCTGGATCCTGGGTAATGAAGCTCCGAAGGTGCGAACATAACGAGTTTGTTTGCCGGAACCAACTCGCTAGTAGATGCTATTTTGTATTTACCAAGTAAATTTTGTTTTTGAAATGGTCATCGATTGAATCTATATTCCTACACGATTAGGTGATCTGAATTCCCTTCCTGACAAGAGACTAGTAGAACATGGAAGACAAATGCATACGTCATCTTGGTGGAAATCGAATACTCACTTAAATCATCACACATTGGAATCTGGCAATACTCGGAATGGATTTTGTCTTCTTCTTCGACAAAGCACCATGGCCTCTCCTTTAATGTTGGGTTCCGACAGAAGTTTACATGAGAAGATGGATCTTGGTTCAAGAAATGCTCCTCAAAGAACAAAACATCCTGAAACATGTCCCCTGAATCGGCATCGTATATTTCAGTCAGTTTGGGGGAGTCCCATTCGAGGCATTGCTTCCCTGACTCAGTTACATCCATACTCCCAACATATTCTTTGCCCATCTCCGTCAATCGGCATTCAGGATACATCATCTCACCTGAGAAAAGACACAACAGAGCCGAAGGTTTTTTGCATTATTATTTGAAGGTTTATAGGTTTTTCAACATTTACGTTCAAATCTAAAACGATTTCCTGATGTCATTCATAACTATATCATGCCAATGAGTTTCTTTACTCTATGCTTACTAGAATGAAATAGTAAACATAACGAAGGAATGAAATAGTCGAACATAGCTAGTTTGTATAGAAATCATTACCACTAATATTGGAGATATTCCATTGGCTAGCGTCATCTCCTGACCGACACATTTTTTTTAATGCGGTTTATTTTGAGAAAAGGCATTCTCCACAAATTTAAACACCAGGGATAGACTCAAAGGTTTTTTGGCTACAGGGCACGGATGCATAACGCGGGAGACACTCATCATGGCTCTTGGAAACAATGATGTACGTTGCTGTCAAATTTCCCAAAAGAACGGTGAACGCTTCAAGCACAAACAAATACACGGATTGACTTGGGCTTTCATATGACGTGATTTAACATTCTACCGTAACAAATTACAAAAATATATAGTTTCATGGAATATGAAACATGTTTTAGACCCCCCAACTTCAAAATTAGGATTTTCTTTGTACTTAGTTATAAAACTTCTGAGGTAAGTTTCATTATAATGGATAATGGGATTGTGAAACTCTAAAAAAATTAGTACATTTTGAAAATGGACACGTTACTCAGTTTAAATACAGTATATACCTAAATTCTACGTAACAATAGGATTTATTTTTTTCTGACCTTTAATATTAGCCATTACACGATTTCTAGATGGTGTAGGTTGAGAGTTTTTACATTCGTCAATATGGTCACACATGCCTGAAAACCGATATTTTCAAATGTCACATATCCTTTACAATGGGAAAAATATTAAAAATCCAATATTTCAGACATTGGAGTTCCATGTATAAAAATAAGTTCACTCCTAAATTTGTCACTATTTCGGAGGTTGTCAAGTGTAAGATTGGGAATCGATGCGCTGCAGGAGGTTGATGAATTTTGCTACTTGGGAAGTAAGATAACTAAGGATGGACGAAGTAGAATGGAAATACCAAGCAGAATAGCATAATGAATAGAAGGCATTTTACAAAAAGAGGCAGCTTCTGACATCAAGTAATGTCAACCTAGAAGTTGGAGAAATTCTTGAGGACCTCTGTATGGAGTGCAGCACTGTATGGATGTGAATCATAGACAAAAGCGACTGTGGACATTATAGCGGATTTTTTGTGCTGTTTTACTATGTTCCTATACTCCCCAAATTACAAAAAATGAAATGATTTATAATAAAATGATTTGTATTCCATGAATATTACTTAATTTACTGATTAATTAAAGGTATTTAAGTTACTTAATTGATTTGTGATAGTCCAAAAATGAATACTTTGTAATTGTATATGCTTGGAAAAAAGCATTAAATTAAAAACCATCGACATTTTCAGGTATACAGCGACATACCATTTGGCTACATTCCAGTGATACTCAAATGAAATTATAAATGGGATGTCGATGCCGCCTAACGGTTATATTTCATGGACCCCTTGAGTGACAATTATAAATTTGGTATCTTTAGAAAGGGCGTAGCAGGCCCTTTTTAATGATGAGTCGGGATTCATAGAATGGAAAGTGCAAGTGTGGTTCAATGAATTCAATGAAAGTTTTCAAATAAATTGAATTTTGGCACTCAGAAGCACAAAAATATTAATATCTCGTCAAGCCATTGAGTGCGACTCTCGAATTTTGTATCGTCAGAAATGGCTTACTATGCCCTTTTTACTGAAATATTGAAATAACGAATTCACCAGGTGGTAAGTGTCGATATTTGTTACTAGATATAATTAACCTGCTTGATCGAGGAGAAATTCTTGCATCGGCTTAGGAGAAAAATGCCTTGAATAAATTTTTTAAAAGGAAATCTCGCGATAAAAATGACACCAGAATCAGGCCTATGGCTTAACTAGAGGGAAGTTATAGCAGAAACAGTTCCACAACTCCTGTACGTATGTGAGCTGGGTACGAAAGGTAGGTCATGTTAAAATGCATGTATCAGGAGATCGTGAGAGAAAAAAAATTGTCGAAATCATTTTTGTAATCGAATTGAAAGTGTATGACGGTTTTCGCCAAAATCCAAGTTAATTGAGCTCACTCGCTGGTTGATTTGGAGGTGAATAACCCCTATGCGAATTGGCAGGAAGGTGTAACGGTATGATTGGTATAACGTTGAGGTCTTATCATCTCACACAAGCTCTGTCTTATTATGCAGAGCATTGTACGGCTCATGAAAAATACGAGGTTCAAGTATGTAGGCATACAGGACCTCAGCAACTCAGATTCCATAGCATTATTGCTGATGACCCAATCCTGATCTGCAGGCGGATCAGGTCTCGACACCAAAACTTTATGAAATACCATGTCAACGTTTTAGCAGATTTGGCGAAATGTGTTGCCGAGGCCATTTCTAGACATTGTTCTCAGTGTGAAAATGAACTGCGAAAATGAGGGGTGGAGGACCGTCGGAAACGAAAGACGTCATGAGTGAACGGGGAGAGAAAAGATGGTGTTTTGGACACTCGAGAGATCATTTAATGTCGACGTGTCAAATGATATTTGGTTATTTTGCCCCAGAGATACCCGATCAGCCGCGCCGATGAAAGCCAGATCAGATGGAGGCGGGCGGTGGAATTCCTACCGGAAACATTCGGCTTGAATGAACTTTCCGAAGAAACCAGAGCATAGGTCGCAAAGATGAATGTATCCACGCACTCCAGGCAATCATATCTGTCGATCTATCAGGAAAATTTTCATAAGTTACTTCTGAAAAGTGATTTTTCGACACCTTTGTTGAATGGGGGGCGAAATATCATTTTGGCTTGAATAAACGTTCTCAGCGAACCACCTATCGCAAAGGGACGAGCGAAGTCTCACTGTCATCCAGAGAATCTCTTTTATCGATCTATAATTTATGAGATACGAGAGAAAATTTTGTGATTTGTTTTGCTTTTTAGGAGCCTGGGCTCGCATTCTGCGGCGAGCGCGTAAACGTTGACAGACGGGGGGGAGGGGGGGCGATTCCCATCCCTGCCAGAAACTGATTCATTCCGCGGGAGTCCGGGTAGATATCATGGTGATTTTTACGTGGACTCCTTCCGACGATTTATATCTATCGATCTATCAATAAATCTGCCGTGATTTTTCACTCACATGTGTCTGGTAACACTTTCTGGTAATGGTGCTGTTAAGGGTCAGTGGGGGCGATTTTTCTCTCAAAAAATGCACAACTTTGAATAAACTTTCCGAAGGAACCCTTGCAGGTAAAAACATGATTCTGGCGTCCCTGCAATCTAGAGACTCTTCCTTATCGACCTATCACAGAATATTTTGTGCTTTTGTCTTGAAGCCGAGATGGAAAGAAAAAACCGCGGGATGTAGCGTTTTTCGCATATTGTGGTACTTTTCTCCAAAATGCTCTGTACAAGGCCCATGAGATTTGGTGTACAGATCAACCGATAAGTCGTATAAAATCGCATGCATGCTTATGCCCGTGGTGGACCTGTGGCCCGAATGGCCGTCGCATCACTGTTCTAAATAAATTGGGCTATTCTCAGTTATATGGCGGCTTGACCTTTGACCTTTTGAGTCAGCTCGAATCTCAACCCTTCAATCAAAAGTAGACTGTCTTAGCTTTCCAAATGCGTTATTTGCGGGTTCCCCTGGCCAACAGTTTCCGAGTTGTAACCGTTTCATTTCGACTCCGCGAATGGTCATGTAGCGGCAAGTTTGGCAGCGAATTTTAGCTTAACTATGAGTCGGACGTGACTGTGTCTCCCCTCTTTGCACTTCCGTAGGGATACTCTACAGTAATTACTTTTCAGATTCCGATTCCCAGACCGTCGAATTTTCCTCCACTACCACCTTAAATCTCACATGATCTTTGGGAAGAGGACACGGTGAACCACAACGAATACAGACGAAGATCCGAATAGTAACGAAGCACATTCTAGGTTTGTTACTGATTATGGAGTTTAGATTCTCTGCAACTGTTTCAGCTCTACACCCAGGGAACATCCATCCCTCAGGCGTGAAGAGCTTATTAGCGCTTGTGCCCTGACAGCAATAAACGGATTCAAATTAAAAGGCCTTCACAACTTAAACGCTGTTTGGTTCGCTGGAGAGGCTCATTGCAGTTTTCCAGCTATTTAATAGGAAGGCGTAGCCCTTACAGGAATAGTTCAACGTGTTGAAATTGAACCAACAAGTCAACGGTGATTCGCCATTGAATCACCGGAATTCAACCGGAATTCAACGCCATTGAATCACCGTAGACATTTTTGTATTGGAGGACAGGCAGTATCACGTCCGATACCATTTTATCTACACAAGCATCTGTTCCTCTGGCTCATGGAACAGCTGGCAGAACTTTCAATAAGATTTTTGTGTCGGATCAATTGCTTCGCAGAGCTTCAGAAATGTTTATGGAAGGGAATAGTGTAGGTCCTGCATTGAATTGTTTTTACACCGAGAAATATAAGGAACATTTTTTGTTTGTCGTTCGCGAGAATGGAAAATAAATCCTCTCAAGGAAACGGAAATAACAACTGACAAATATTTCCGGCTGTAACATCAAACATTATTAAATAAAAATATTATTCAAGCATCAGTTCCAATAATTCCTTTTCGAACTGTTTAATAAAAATTTGAAGCCACATTCATTTCTCTGGGAACGAAGACCTGCTAGACTGGGATCTGATCACAGACCAGATTAGCGTGTGGTAGCTCAACATCAGTGGTTGCTGGTTACATCAGTAAATGCCGAGTGAATTCCAAAATTGTTGCAAATACTAGAAAATTGCGTTCGGTGAAAGTTGTATAAAAGAGTAGAGGATCCATTAAAACTCTGAAGGAATCTTGAGAACGAAAACAAATGAACTGAAATGAAATGAATGGAGAGTAACCATTTGAGTTCATTTGAGTTAACAGAGTTCTTCACCTGTTGCAAGGGTTGCCATAATAATACAAGTCAAGCTAAGCAAAATAAATCAATGTCTAAAATTGCGCGAGTTCTCTGCGATGGGTTCACTTTGTTCAATGATGAAGAAATGCGATTGACACAATGAAAGATAGATCTTACTTAAGCATCGGATATCCTTGCCCTCAAATGACTTTACCCATGCGTCATCTGTGTCGAAGGAACAGCTTGCAAAATGCTTAGTTGAGCGATCGGAAAACCTCATGGGGCTAGGACATTCGTAGACGACTCTTGCACCTGGAGGCGCAGGGTATATCCCATTCCATTCTTCGTATGTCACAATGACGGTTTCCATCACTGGGTGCTTGCTCACGCATGACACTATACAGGAGCATAAGGAAGTAACAAATGAAAACCTTTCACTTTTTGCACTGCCTTCTTTCATCCTAACAATATATATCTCACTACTTTACTGATTTCACTTATTTTTAGCTATCGTCTTCAACATGATCCTTCTACCTTTCCCACAGTCCAGTTTCTCATATGAGATAAGTCCACTACTGAGAAAGTTTTCAAAACGAAGTTCATTATATCTACCTGTTGAAGGAAGTGCGAACACTCATTACTTGCTCATGAATAATTCCAATATGATTTATTGCGTATGAAACTTTTTCCGATTATGTTGTGGTCCTACAAGAAATATGGTCAGGACAGGTCATAAGTGAATGGTTATATGAAATAATTTGAGGTGTCTGTGTACAGGCTCAAGGCAGCTTACGATTACTTCAAAGCGTATTCACACCGTCTATTCTCGGTAAACACTGTTTGACCGTAGCTGACCTTAGTAGCCTCCCCTTCTCCATATAATTCGACATCTCACTCAATACCACTCAAGCTCTCATTCGATTATATGCTCACATATAGGTGGGCACAGAAGAGCCTTGTCTTCGTTCACGAACGTCGTGCACCATTCATCAGGTTTCACAGAGGAACAAATAGCTTTGTGCATCTTGGATCCGTCTTTGAATCCTTGCGGGTGCTTACAGGTGAAGATAACCGTGCCGCCCGGTGAGGTTGGATACTCACCCGTCCATCCCTCAAACGCTTCTTCCGCATTCTCAATCTTCATGTAGTCAGTCAGGCACAGAACTGTATCCATGACAAGAATCAGGAAAAGAACGCACTTATTTCTAGGGTTATAGAAGTATAAGATTCATTTCCGTTCCTGTCAGTGCATTTTTTATGCAGGGCGGAAATGAACCAGACTATGTCATTTTAATGTCATTATGGTCTATGGATGATGAGGTGGCTTCATACTTGGCATTAATACTCGTATAAAAATACTCTGCATTCGCGTTGTAATAAAGAAAACTTGAGGATCGACTTTTAAAAAGAAGATCCAGATCATGTCGGTATTAGCGACCTTGTCAATTCACATCTTCAAACTCACATTGAACATAAGCCTGGAACTCATCAGAAGGAACGAGGACGCTTCGGTCGTATGGTACCAATTGACATATGCCATCACGTTTTCCAAAATTGAAACCGAGGCATGGCCTGGACGGATCGTACTTCAAGCATTTCTGATAACATTCTTCGTAGTCCGCCACTTGGACCTCAAGTGACACGTCTCCATAGCGCTGGCCAGGGTGAACTCTCCAATATACGATGAGCTCCGAGGATGATCTAATGTGAGGTAGGCAGAAAAGTACAGCAAATGCTGTATAGCAACCCATTTTCCTGCCAGAAAAAAAAAACATGTGCAATCGCTTCAACTTCCCAATGATGGAAAATGCTTGAAGAAAGGCTGCGTTATTGGAGTAGTCCAGGAGCGTAGTCACAACATCAGATGTCCATGGATAACCTATATTACTAAATGATTACTATGTTACCAATATAAGCATAAATGTCTGTCTACGGCCACTTATTCTCCTAGACGGTATGAACACTGAAACTGAAACTGGAACCTTCAGCTACTTTGAAGTTAGGTATCAGAACGAATCAGTTAGGTGACCCTGTGGTTTATGGGTCATAGGGCTGCCTTGGGTCAGTAGGGTCACTGTTTATCCTACGAAATCGAAGTAATTGATTTTAGAGGTTATCAAGCCCTCGATTTCGTCAGCGAAGTTCGTTACGTTCATGGTCATTTCTCCTGTGAGACATTGGCAGTCAAAACTAAATACATTTTTGAGGCAATTTCCCGGGTTAGGAAACTCCTCCCCGCTGATTGGATCTGAGTGAAACTGAAGTCAATGGAAAGGCTGATATCTCTAGAAGTTCCGTGTCACAATATTTTCATGATGCGACTAAAACTCGGCAAGCTACGATCGACGTATCATCGCAAATTTAGATGATTGGTGGCTCCATGGTGCTCAAACACCTTTTTACTCTTCCAGTACCAGGTAGAGGGCAAAACATATCCCATTTCCTGCAGCCAAGCATTGACTATCTGTTAACCTATAGCTCGAGTGGTGGAAAGTCCATAGCCCAAGCCATGGCCTCCCCTTTTACATTTTCTGCAGTGCTGGTTGCATATCCACTGTTATTTTGGGGGTATCTGAATACCATACCATGCCACGTAAGAGGAGAATGCTTGTTGCTGGAAAGGCATAGCGCACAAATGTGACTAAGCGGTAACAAAATGTGTAGAGGAAGATGCGGATTGCGATGCAGATTCTGAAAGGTTAGAGCTACACGCAGCGAAACTGACAGCGTAGGGTCTCGACGTCAAAGGATGCGACAGCAAAATCAGCTGATCGAGACGAATGCTCATAGGAAAAGCTCAAATTGCTCAGATGGTCTGAAAACAGCATTGTTACCGCCATTGAAGGGACTGACAGACGAATATAACGTTTTGTGTCCTACAAATACTTCTTTATTGCATCTCTCCTATATAAACTTATTCGAACATTCATTTGTGTTTTGTGTTTTGCCATGCAGGCATTTCGCGAGTTGCACTGGTGATGGAAGTGAATAGTGAATAGGGTCTATCAGTTCTACAACATTTTCCATGTGGTTTTAGTGAAAATATTCCATACAGATGGACGTGTTCAAGGGCCAAAGTCGTCGCTAAGGAGACGTTTATTTTGATGATAACAACTAATTAACCTTTTATTAAATAGGGACCTTTTCGTAATTTTTCTAGGGCACATGGATAGAGCAACCAAAAGTATATAGACTGAACCAAATTTTGAGAAAAGGATGTTTTTTTTTCAATGAAAATCGACTTTTAAATGGGAATGTGGGAAACGGTCGCAGTTTGTTCGTGAGAGGCATCGTCGATTCTGACGGAACCGAGTCCATCGTGGAAGCAACACTCTTTGTCCTTTAACTTTGCTTGTCAATGTCTCCACGTCCAAATACCTGTAAGTCCCACTGTTCACATGACTAAGGCAACTACTACTATCTAAGACTCGAACTATATTAATCAGGCCATGCTCACCATTTAGGTTCCTGATGAGTATGGCGATTATACCACGCTTTAAATTTAAAATTCATTCATGGTGAACAAGCCCAGCTGGAGTGTGACTGTTGAACACCATTGTGCAAATACTTTGTTCTTCTTTATTCAGGACGACACTGTCGAAGCCCTAATAAGTCTTTTTTCCCTATAGTTCGCATATTTTCTTGAAGTCTCCGTTGAACAGTGACTTAATGATTTTGTTCCGCAAAAAAGCATGCAAATACGTTTAAAAAAGTGCACGATTCTGTAAAAATGCTATATTCACGCCTGTTGCCAACGGTCCTATGACTTTCCAGGTAGTTAATTGTTCCAAAAGTTTCATGGGTAAAGGAGCAATTGTTTTCACTATTGGGAGAACCTTGAGTTAGAGCAGGGACGTGCAACCAGTGGCCCGAGGGCCGCATGTGGCCCGTGGGCATGCTTCTTGCGGCCCAGTAATGCATAATGGGATAACTGATAAGTTCATTTGCGGCCGAAGGCCTATCATTTAGGCATCCTTTAGTAACAAGACCGAGTCCTTTCACTTTTTCTAATTTTTCCCCACGCGGGCGGTGCTATGTTCCTATGGCAGGAGGAAGAATGTTCTTAATGCCAAAGGCTATTTTTGGACGTTGGAACTTCTTTATGGGTGGGGTGAAGGTAAGGATCATTGACTAATGAGCACGACCTTATGCCCTCGTATGCCCTGAGAACAAAAAGAACGAGGCTTTTTATTTTCATTCTGTGGCCCGCATGAAGGAGTCACACATTTCCATGAGACCCACTGCCAGCAAAGGTTGCATACCTTTGAGTTCGAGTCCTGTGCGGACTATAGCCCCACCCTTTCGCTCTGAATTGGCCCGACCCGCTGGCTGTTTTTAGGGCAAACTTTTCAAGATCCTCCTTGGGGTCGGGTCGAGTTTTAAAATTTGGTTTTTTAATATCATAATTCCTCCGGTCTAAAATCATGGAAACGCCGTGTCATGACCGGAATCTTAGTTTTTTTTAAAAGTAAATTGTGAGCATGAATATACATAATGGAAGTAAGGAATTTCTGGTCGGGTCGGGTCTGGCCATTAAGTTCGTGTGGGAATCGGGTTTCGGGTCGTGTGCCGACTGTGACTTCAATCGGACCCATCGGTACGGGTACCGGGAAATCAGCCTTTGCATGGCTCTTCGGGGGTGGCATAGTGGTGAAAATTACGACAGCTCATAACTCCTTGTCGGTTCATGCTCCTTCACATTTGATTTCTCAGTGCACACCTACTGGCCACAAGCTTTCGAACGATTCATAAAACGCATTTATTTGCAGATCGTCACAGCGCGGCTTGAAGTTAGAAATGTGAAACTCAGTGCACAAATAACGTTTGTGATGCAGAGTTTTGAGAAAATCTGACTTTGAAGGTTAATGCCTTTTGGGTGTATTTATTCAGGCGGACATGTTAAAGATTTCATTTTACTTCGGGAAAAAGTCATGGAAAACTGAAAATAGATACCAATATATATATTGTCTTGTTGATTCCAAGAAATACAAGAAAAACAATTTGTAGATATGTACTTGTGGCAGATTTTTCAGGCAGACGTTTTAAAATTTTAAATTTCCCTTCTGTCACTGGGAGGGACAAGAAAAGTTGCAAAATGAGCATGAACATGCCTACTAACGTGCTAATTTCTTCTAAGCACTAGCTGCCACTAGCTAAACAGTCACATCTTCCTAATGGAAGTTAATCGACTTCTATTCCCTTACATTCGAATAAAATGTAGGTGCCGAAAGCCGGGGGGCGGCCGGGAATTGAACCCGGACATCCTGCTTCCCGGTCAGGTGTGCCATTACACCGGCTACCATTACACCACAAAACGCAGGATGTCATGCCTCCCTATGTCATCTCGGTCACTACAGGCGTTTGCCGTAGCGACGACTGTCAGGCTGTACATTTTGATGTAGAGAGGGGGCATTTGTTTCACATTGCTGCCACGACGGAAAAATGCTCCTGCTGCAACTCGCATTTTACCCTGAGGCTCTGAAAGTGTTGCTCGCTGGTGCTAATGTGGCGGCGAGGCATTTTTCGGAATCAGTCGTTACCATTGTGCCGCACATGCACTAACTTCCCTCTGTGCCGTCGAACAAGTTCTTCGAAATGGTCCGTATTGTTTCAGAATCATTGGTGTCTGTACCATTCGCTAACGCTAATAGCCCTTGAGCTAATTGGTGATGCGTATTCAATGCGAAGAGTATTCAATGTGTTAGGAAGACGAAATGAGCAAAGTTGTCTTGAGTCTCATGAAAACGTGCTAAACCGAGGCGTTCACAATGGCGATTGTGGCAATGAGCTCGAATATCATGATGATGGTGTTAGGAACAGAATCTCCTTGTGTATTGTAAGCTATATGTGTATAAATGTAATGAAGCTGTACAATTCCGAATGGGTAATGCGATGAACAGAGAATTGTCAAGGAGACGTTATGCTCACAATAGACGATTCAAACTTTCACCTATTAGACGGCCAGCGTAGCGACCGCAGGCCTGTAGTATTTTCTTATATTCCGTCTGTCCTCAGTAACCATAGCGACCCGACAACGCGACCCGTTGCACATGAGCAGCTTTCTGCCTCTGTCGTGGTGCCTGCATTCCACTAAAACATCAACTTTTCTTTAAGCCCTCGAGGATAATGTATCTACGGTACGCAACTGGAAAGAACGGCTGCTCGTGGTCGCGTAGACAAGGTTGCAAGACGTACGCGTGAAGTGTCACATCTGGCATCCTACACTTATACTCTCCCCCTTCTCCACGCGACGCAGGCGCTGTTGAGTGGTCCAGGCCCAATTATATAGTTCTACGACGCACCAATAGCAATATGGGATGAATATAATTACTCCAGCGATATAACTAACATCGGAATGGCAGATTTGTACCAAAGCTGGAACTATCTAGTTTTCTTTTTATATCGTGTGGCTTGCATGATCCATAGGAAGAGATTTTCTTAAACCCTCTTGCTGTCAAGAAGATTGCAGTACACTGCATGATGCTCTGGTTTATTAACATGGTTTGGTAACGTCCGAAGCGTTTTTATTGTAGCCCATGCTGTTACATGGTTAGTCGATTGATTTCATCTCATAGGACTTAATTGTCTGAGATCTCCTTGAACAGGGTTATATTTTTTGGCAAACGTTTTTGCGACATTTTCATATCTTTCCGGACATTGTAGGAAAAGCAAAGTATTTAACATTTGGAAATAGAAGTCGCAACCTCCCTGTAAAGAGTAATGTAGAATTTCCGAAAACTTTCCCTTGGTAGAGGAAAAGGAATATGATGAGTCTGACGGGAATGAAGAACTACATGAAGAGAGACTTGCTCACCGGTTTATTGGAGTTCATGGTGTTATGTATGTTTCATATGGTATAACAACCGATACAAATGTACTTGTATTTCAGGTAATACCGCCAAAAAAATCACTTCTGACCAGTTAAAGAAGAAAACATATATGGTGCAAAGTATTGAAGACTGAAAACTTGTTTAAAAAATTAGTACTTATTTTCTACTCTTTACTGCGGAAAACCATAATAAGTTACGATAGATGTGCATAATGCGAGTAATCAGAGGTATGAAGAAATTCCCATGAATAAAGAAATATATTCAGTATTAAAACTATCGGTTTCGTATCCGTGTTTAACAATATGTACCGATGCTTCACTTCAGTAAAAGAGTCTCTTGGTCACTGAGAGGTCTCTCTCCACTCTCTTCCCAATCACTACCAGTGCGCAAGAACTTTAGCTGAATCTGGATTCGTCAGATCGCCGGATCAATGTATGTCCCACGTGGCACCTGCGCCGGCAACGACGTCGAGGGTGCAGATTGAACCCTCCCAATGAGGAACCCTCACCCACAAAGCGTGTGAGAAATCAGGTTGCCGTGCCACGTAACCAGCGTTATAATGGCGAAAACTAAATGTCCTTTCAGCGTCCTTCAAATATGCTCCGTTTCGGCTGATTTTGTACACAGTATTTTCTACTTTGTATTTGGAAGCGTACTGGGTGTTGCATATAGATAGCCCCCTCCCCCCGCAAAGCCTAAACTATATGAATAATGAAAATAAATTAAGACACATTTTGGAATCCTTGTTCAATTTTTGTTCGATTCAATTCCATTTTGTTGTTCGAGGTGTCAACTGATTGTGAAAACTTTTGATTGATCGCATCCGTTCCCTTACGTTTCGAGAAGCCCGTGATGCCGTAGCTGAATTCGTTATACGTTTATGGGTCCTCTTAATCCTAGATGTGACTCCCCTGCACGAAGCCCCATACTTGAAAGCTTTGGACACGAATCAATACCGAAAGGCAGGGGATTGATTAATTTGTCAATGCGGAATGCCTTGGACATTCTCCAGATCTGAATATGGGTGAGAAAATATGGACTCTCCTGAAAGATCCAGTTGAAACTCTCGTGAACGTGGATGGAAGCGGAATGGATTCTAGGTTTTACTCTTCATGCCTCCTCAATCTTAATCCGTTGAAAATCGTGAGTTGCGTCACTTTGAATACAAGGTGGCCGGAAAGTTCACAAATTCTGAATCCTACAGAGGGAAAACGATAGATACCGAAGGGAAATGTTCATGGGATATCACAACATGAGTAGGTGATACCTACTAATTTAGTAGAACTGATCCTTCTACTGGAAAATTTCGGGATATGACTTGCAGATGTGACATATAGGAGAGTTCCTCAAGGCGCCTTCAATAGAATTCCATCCGTAATTGTGGTAAGTTGAGAACTTCTGGGTCACCTGGTGTCACATCTAATATGCGTAGATGGTTTCCCGAAAAGTTAGTTGTAATTTGTCATTCGAGACATTGTTGGTTCCACGTGGAAGGAATAGGAATATATAGTGGTGCGAATAGAAGTTCCAGACTGGAAAAGATTGTCGATTGAAATATAAAGGATTAGACGAGTTCCGTTGTAATACATCGCTTGCCATTCTTTTGCATGCTAAACATAGTAGTAACCATGGAGGACCGTGCATTATTAATATCATCGGGGTGGTCCGGCCTGAATTCAGTCCTTCATACATTCAATACACGGTTCCTTTTTTCTTAGAGTGTTGCAGTGGAACGTCCATCGATCCATAGCGTAATGATTGGCCAGGACGAAATGTTCCTGGACTTTTCTTCAGTTGCTGAGAACGTCCAAACGTTCACATGTCATAGCTGAAAATAGGTGGGAAGTACTTTCATAGAAATAATGCATCATTGACTTCTGTTTTGTTTACAGTATTAGCTATGAAACCACGGCGGGAACAGAGCACCAAAAATTCCCTTCAATCTGATCGCTCTCTGTATTCGCCATGTTTGCGATTTCTTCCACTTCCCTTTCTTGCCTTTAACTTTCTTATCCTACACATAGTCTCTTCCATGGTGATGACAAGATATTCAGTTCTGTCTAATTGGCTAGCTGTTCCTGGATTTCATATCTCGCTTGCCTATTTCTCAATTTAAAGCACTCCTATGAGTCCAATAAACCTCGTATTCAGCTTGTTCTCACCGTCCTCAATGCGAATCCTTTTTAATTTTCGTTGTATCGGACCCATAATTTTACAGGTCAACAGGACCGGCTATCTCAGCGAGTCCTTCACCTCAGAGATGCAAATTAATCTATATTCCACTTAAATTTTTCAATTTATGGGAAACTGGAGGAAACGAAGTGCTCTGCTGTGGAAGGAGTTACCATAATCTCCGGATATTACCACCCAACTAGCTCCCGTACGTGTCCAATGAACATTTCATGTAAGGTTTTGCCAGCGTACAATGAACGTCATTGGGAACGTTTCATTGACAGCTTAAATGTCTGAAAAATAGTGTGATGAAACTCAGTTCCAATTATGCCTTCAGTAAACGGCGTGGATTCATTAAGAACGTGAATTTGATGTTTCCAAGAGAAGGAAAGACGTTGACTTCGATATTAAGAACGAAGAAGTAAAAAATGTGGCACAACTAGTTCATGATATTGAGCAAAATTGGAGGACGGGACCGGAGCCATCATTCTAAGCTTAAATCAACTGTGTAATTTAAATTTTTTAAATGGACATATGGAGACCTGGAGGCGAGAAAAGCGACACTTCTTGAAGCTTACAAGTAAATATCTTTCGTTTGGCTTTTCTCTTTTCTCCGAAAACTTCTCAGCATTGGTTTCCACCCGTCGAGCGTTGCAATGTGATATATCGATCGTAAGCTCTTGAGTAGATTGCGCTGGTGCATATTTTAGCTTAGAAAGACAAGAAAAGAAGTATACTGGAATTCGGTTATAACGTCATCGAAAGGACCAAAGAAAGATCGTCGTTATGTCCCAGGTTGCCTTTATTGACGTATCCTTTTCCTGTTTACAAACTTGATTCAATATAACGTTAAACCTCCAGTGTATACCGGTCATGCATCACTAGCTTCAGTTTCGGGATTGTTCCACTAGTCGTGATGTTCACACTTCTTTAGATCTTGAGCTACTTTATACTCGTACTTTCCCAAGGTCTCGTCGACGTCATCCCGACAGACCTACGAAGTTTCTTGTTTTGTGACGTGTTCTCGTGAGCATGGATGAAGCTGCCAAGATTTTCCCAAATTGTGGAAACATGAACAGATGCCCATGTTCACATGCGACTTTAGCTTTACTTCGCCCACTTTCTATTAAACTACTCATGTCCACTTTCCTTTCAATCGTGTAAAACTTGCCTCTTTCTCTTTTTTTTAGCCATGTTGTCAATGAGAAATGCAAATAGCGACTGAAAAGTTTATATTTTTAGTTGTTGAGGATTATCCCTCCCTCACTCGCATGACTCGCACACTCAAGGAATCCCAAATCCAGGAAATATGAAGTCATGGCTCGCCAACGCTCATTTTCTCGATGATCAAAATCCCAGTTAAGTTCCGTCCATCACGATGACGAAGCAACCGTAGCACCGTTTTAGATAAATGCAATTCCTTTGGCTTGTTCTCACCCGAAGAGGAAGTTTCTGACAGTACCTTCTAGTACTTTCCCTGCCAGTTTAATGCTCCTCCTTGTGCCTTTTCAGTACTCCACTCAGTTTCAGCTCCAGCTGGGACTTCTTATCTTGAAAAATATTATGGCCTTGAAAAGAACCATTCAGTTTTCTCAGATTGATAGACCTAACTGCATGACATGAAGAATCGGATCTCAAGTCAGAAATGCACCAAACGGAAAAACCTCGCTGTACGACTGAGGAGTGACGTTAACGTAAGTCCAACCTGGATGACTTATGCCTCACTTTTGACCTAACTGGAAGGTTTTGGTATGCTGTTAAATCTTGCGGAAAAAAACTTGGCTTAGGCCTAGGATGAGTTAAACTCACCATGCATACGAGGGACCATTGCATTATATGAACAACATCATTCGGCTCCTGATCGGTTTCAATGGATTCGGATCTCTGGAACGAAATGTATCACCCTACCTTTTATTAAACCCAATCCTTAATTGAACAGCTTTCTCGTTCTTATTTTAGGGTGCTTCAGCTCTTCCTGAATGAGACAGTGAACTTGAGTGAATCCTTGAAAATAGCCCTAGTAGGTCTATGGCAAAAACTGACATTTCTTAAATTGTTTCAATTGCCATTAAAGCAATTTAAGAAATGTCAGATTTGTGTCATTTTGTCATTTTCGCGGAGACTTGCGGAGCAACAGTGCACGCCGACCGATTCCCGAAATATTCGTCAAATTCTGCAATTCCAGGAAATGTCGACGAGAGCCAGCCGACCCCGGTAATCGTCTTTTCCAGAAGCATTCGCTCCTCAGGTCGAGATTCAAGCATGTCATCGGTGATGCTGATGAAGTCGAGCGAAGTTTTCTTGCGGGCGTGGGAAAGAGACGCAACTCGGCTCTCAAGTCCATCGGGAGTGGTCTGTCGCTATCTTTTTTTTCTCGTTTTCCTGGTCGACATCATCTTAGAGCCGTGTTTGTGCCCTGCTGCTCAGAACAATGAAAGCGATATGCCAGGAGTACTTGTTCATCGTGGAGGGTCGAGTGGAGCTTCCTGCCTCCTCCAGATCCAACGAGGAAAATCCCACGTTGATTAGAGGCGGATGTCGTCGGCCGTCGCTGCCATTTGGATCTCGAGAGGGAGAGGAGAAAGACCTTCGCCGTCGCATCGGGTGAGTGCTCCGTATATTTCGGCGATCCTGGTTCGGTACGGTTGGGACGCGCGTTCATCATATGCTAGGTCTAGAGAAACCGATGTTTTCCTTAGGATCTGCTGTGAAAACTTGTTGAAACGAAACGGACCCGTGAGATGAGGGGCTTCGCTGGACTGAAATTCTGTCCATGGATCGTTCCAATTATTTCCTTGGTCTGTGCCACACAGGTAATAAGAGGAATTCTTAATAATCATGACTCTGTGACAATTGTTTGTTCATGTACGCTAACTAAGACGAAACGTTGTCAAACGAGAGCTTCATTCGAATGTCTAATTTAGATGGTACAGGGCCATGAAGCATCGGATGAGGCTCCTAGGTTCTATCCTCGTCCGTCTCCGACCTACAGGAAGTTTTGGTTCTTCAATGTCACCAACGCCGATGAGTTCTTGCTTGGAAATCCGTTGGAGCTGGCTGAAGTCGGTCCCTACGTATTCCGGTGAAGCATTCTCCATCTCATTCTCATTTGTCAAACCAGGACGTCGGCTTCGTGACCTCTTGTCTCCTCAGAGAGGTCATCGAGAGGGAAGTAACCGGGACGTTCGAGAACGGAACGGTGGAATATTACGATACGAGGACGTTCTTCTTCGCGGGAGAGGAGTCGGTCGGAGACCAAAGCGAGTCGATAACTTTCTTCAACGCTCCCGTTTTCGTAAGTCCGTCCGGCATTTGCGAACAGCGGAAAGCCTTTCTGAAGCTATACCATCCGACGAGGATGGGGAAACTTTTTAGTCTAGTCCTATTTGAATACTTTAAGCCGGGAGTGATGAAGGGGATCACAATGGTTTCTTCACGAGCGTAATTGTGTAGCTACCTTCTTGATGTGTTTTCGAAAATTCCATAGTGAAAGGAATGATTTTTTTTGGAATAGAAAGAAAAACATTAGCGTTCCCTAACTAATAGTAGTAAGCTGTAAGATGAGATTCATTGAACAGTTGTGAACCTGAAGCTTCGACGATGAGTTGTAAGTTACTCACTGATGTGCTGTAATTATTCTCCTATTTAGAGATTGGGCATTCGCAGGCAAACGCTTCGATATATGAACAGGGGTTTTTCACATTTTCCGCTGTAGCATGGACCCATGTGCTACTTGGGTCCATGTTCATTTCATTTTCATCATCAGTAAAGTTCATTTTCATCAACATCAGCTCATAGAGAAGAAAGTTCATTTTCATCAACAATTGATTCAACGTTGACATCAACGGTATATCAACACTGATTCAATGTTCAAAACCAACATTGCAACGTTGCTGTAACATTTGCTTATCAACGTTGACTCCATATTGAAAATTCATTTTCTTCAACATTGAAGAAATAATGAATCCATGATGATTCAACGTTGATATGACAGGTCTCAACAATCTGTTTAATTCGTGCGCATGCGCCGTTTCATGGCTGAAGCATCTGGACACGATCTCCATCCTCCGAATCCGATTTTTTAAGATCCCCCCATCCAAGGACAATGCGAACCTAAGAAACCTAAACTTAAACCTAAGCCGAGATGAGAAAGAGACATCCTTTTCCTCTGGAAGGAGAAGGACACCGACGCGATTACCGCGATTTAATAAGAGGCTACCCTCACTCAACGCACCCTTCGGCAATGATCATGATTTGGATTCATCCTCGAAAACAGGGCGACGTGGTCTCATGGAGTAATGTGACCTCGCATACTTTCTTGTGTCCATCACCCTGCTCAGAATTATCTTGGGTCTTGTTTGGTTGGGTTTCCACATTGGTCGAATATATCCAGGAAGTCAAATTCCTTCCCAGGCGTCGTTTGTGGGGAAAATATGAAATACTGTTCCAAAAGTACTCGAGACTCGTACTGATTGCATGTATATGGTAACTAACCATGTTGGACAAGTAGTTGCCATCATATTTCGCAGTCAGGAAATCATGTTTGTTCGCATGTCTCGCTAGATGTCTCGCCAGACATCTGTTGATGTAACGTTGACCGGACAACGTTCTCTCAATATTG
>CAJPEV010003345.1:0-31773 GCA_905338385.1 Darwinula stevensoni | reverse complement strand
ATGCCGGAGATAAACGCCTCTGAAGAGACCCATCGAAATCGTGACCTTTGACCCTACTTTCTGGCCACACCGGTGACCTTAGAGTCTCGAAAAGTGGCTCTTGGGCCCTCCTTCGAGGTCCCTAACACTAATTATAGAGCGGAATTTTGATCCAGGGGGGTCAATTTTTATCTTTTATATGTACCTTAAGTCGGTTACCTCTCGTTCTCTTCAATTAATTCTTTATTTGTTTATTAGTGTGTGTGTGTGTGTGTGTGTGACAACTCTACAGGTCAAATGCTTCGAGATATGAACTTGGAGTTTTGACAGAAATCTTCCTCACCATCCGAGGATGTGCCTTTTCGAAATGAAATTCACAAATCGGCCATAAGAAAGGGAAGGGAGGCAATATTCATTGCAAATCGTAGATTAGCTCTCGTTTCGTCATCTTTCGGATGAACTAGGAAACGAGAGTTAATGTGGTTCTCAAAAGGGATTGCTGGCATCACTTTCGAAATTTAACCCTTTCGTGCATGAATTATGATACCATATGAATTTAGGTTTGTTGATTTTTTTTGTTGGTTATGTTCGAGGAATTAGACACCCTTTTGTTGACGAACATTATTTAAATTTTTCCTGATATTACAGAACCAAAAACAATACCGTCCACAAGTGGGCACAATGCACTTACGCTTTTGATGACATGCAGAGCTTTCGGAAAGCTCAATTACAGGCCTGCAAGTTTTCGCCAGTTTCACGTGTTAACTCACATGCAATACTTTTAAATGAGTAGCAGAATTTCCATACATGGTATGGACATTTAGCAATAAATCTATTAGCACGCGTTTGTATTTTACTTCATCTTTGCATTACCACCTCGGGAGCCCTAACTACGGCCCTGCACTTCAGTTTTGGAAATAACGTTGATTTTGTCCCAAGTCGAGGCGCATGCCGACGTGTCAAGCCCATTCTCCTCATGTCTTTCTCTGAAGGGAAAACTTGACTGCAGTGGATTGGCAAGGATGGTGCCGGTCGCGAAAACTTTGCGGGTTGCGACCTCTTCTAGCCGTGGTAGGGAAGTAACTTAGTTATTAAATGATGACCTTCTTGGACGAAAAGGTAAGAGTATCTTATGTCACCATTGTGGTGCAGGACCACGTTAACCCAGATCCCAAAATCTGATATATGGTCACGCCCTCCGAGACATCCTTGGCACAACTCAAATCTGGACCGATAACCTGAGCTGCACGCCTAGACCTACTTTTGCTGAGGATCATAGCCATCGCCCAAACCTAAAATTTCATCTCCTGTTTCTGCATCACTCTGGTTTGACTCTGAGGTCATCATTCTTAGCCGATGGCCTCAACTCTCTCCCTATTCAGAGTCGTGAGGAAAATCGTCGAGAGTTTCAATTGTTTTCCTCAGTAACGAATAGAGAGAGCTGGGAAATTGCATATCATAGAACCTTAGAAGTCTCAAGTGCATGGTGTTCACTGGAGTGGACGTTAATATATTCACCTTTACACTCGCAATAATGTTTTTGAAAGATACTACTTGAAAAATCGCTTCATTTCACATAACTGAAAAGGTAAACGTAATTCATTACCACCTTCAAAACACCCAAACAATTATTATTGGAATTTTTTTCATGAACTGTCAGTCTTTTCTTTCCATGGTGGGAGTAACACGTCACAAATTCTTCTTTGCACTAGTTATTTCCCACAACAAGTATTAAATATCAGTGGAATCTAATGGGCGTATGTGCACCAAAGTTAAAAGCATGCACTCGAATCATAAAAATGAAGCCACCTCTGGGCTATATGTAGTTAACGTCGTGTCCACTACAGTGGACTCAATGCGTGAAAGGGTTAATAAATCAGTCCTTTGGCCACGAGGGCACTTAACATTTAATTTAAGGTATTTAATAATTTAATACTGCATTTATACAATTTTTTGTTAAAATCGGAGCATCACGCTTCATGAATGTTCCTTGTGAGGTAAAAATAACTGAAAGTGGGGCACGCAAAGAAACAGTATAGGCAGTGTTGAGCGCGTTACTTGAGAAAAATAACAACCCAATCAACAATTTATCACCGCACCAAGTGTGGCTTATCTCCAAGGTATGCATGCTACAAGCATGGGCTAAGAATATCGGTCCACACATGCATCCATGGGCCATGGGTGGCATGAGCATGGGCCTTAGCGGAAATGTCCGCGTTATCTATAACACCCTCATCGGTGGGCCAAATGTGGCTTATACGTGGGGTACGTTCGTCACGAAAATAACCTGGCTGGTCTGTCTGCACGTGGAAGCATGGCACTAACGTGGTGTATGTGTGGGCGACCCCATAAATGTCCGCTTTGTCTGGGGCAACCTGCTACTATGGTGGAGACATATCCATCTACAGTATTAGTACAGTTGCTACTGGCATAACCCCCTCATCAAGCAAGAGTTTGACCCATGGATGGACAATACACATATAATATATATAGACGATCGCGACTGACTGCCGCTAATTCTAAACATGTTCTAGAAAGTTTAGAAATCTGAAACTGGGTACACATGTACCTTTTGGGATGCAGAGTTCAGAAGAAAATCCGACTTTGGAGGTACATGCCCTGGGGGTACACATTTTCGGGGGAGAATTTGTATTTAAGTATATGTTGTGACGAATGAGACTGGCATCGAGAGACACGCTCGTATGTCCCGGTTTCGGTGGTGTAGCGGTAGCATACCTGACCGGCAATCGAGAGGCCCAGGTCCAATTCCCGGCCTTTCCATGACTATTTTTGACTACTCTTGCCTTCCATGTTCCGTTACTCATTCTCCCTCCATAATATTATTTTTGCTTGAATAAAACGGAGAGACATGGAAAGCTGAAACCTGGCATGGACGTGACTACCGAGACGATGAGTTTAGGAAGAATGAAACATTTTAGGCCCATGCCATGGGAGCAAATTTTTGGCGGCCGATGTTTTCAAGTATTTTTTTGCCATATACTTTGCCAAGCTTAAACTTTCTAGCGCCCTCTTTTTTGAGGGATCAGAGAAGTCGAAAAAATGCGCTTTTTGCAAAATATGTGCCCTGAGGCGTTTTAACAGAAAAGAACCTTGTTTCCCCAAAATCAATCTTCAGAGACAACATGCCCACAAAGTTTCAATATTATACGTTTGCCCTTTTCGCTGGTAAAAAGAACATGTTTGGAAAAACCTACCCACCCAAAATCTATGCCCGGCGGGGATGCACCATGAAAGCTGAATACTCCCTCAGCTCAGTAATATCATGTCACTTATACGTCTCCCAAGTTTCATCTTTCCATTTCTTTCCAATTCGCCGACAATTTTGTTTTAAACATAGCCCCTCGAAAAAATTCCCCCAGGGCATGTATCGAGACGTAACATTTTTATATAACTCCTTGTCTCAGAAGTCACATTCACGCAAAGCTTCAGCTTTCCATGTTCATTTGTTTAACTGATGAGGAAAAAAATTATTTTAAAAAAATCTCCCTTTGAAATTTGTGCCTCCAGGCCATTTATTGATAAGTAATGAGAATAATTGCATTTAAACGCTTTAGTAATAAGCTCATGTACCTGCTATTACTGTATATACAGTATTTCCCGAAATTGATACCCAAAGATGAGTGTGACGACCAGACGGAGGAGTTGAATTCGATATTTGAATGCAAAACGAAGCACTGTGAAAACTTACGTGCTGATCCTCATGCTGGATGTCTTATGACGTCAATGTGAATTCATTCTCATATAACCGACGGCCGTAGGCACGGTGACCTATTAACCAGGGAGTTTGATATCACCAAGGGTGAGCTTCGAAAAATGATTCTCTAAATGTATTAGCAATTTTCTTTGATATTAGAGAGCCGAAGGCGCATCCATACCTCAGCTAGTTTGAAGTAGCTAGCAAGTATAACTAGCATATTAATGCAGACGATCGGGAGTGATTGATTGACTGGCGCTAATTCTATGAATGAAGAAACGGGCGTTGAATAGAAAACCGATTCACCCACGTCACCGTTTCACAAAGTACTTAGTTCACAAAATTGCAAGGTTTAGCGGAGGGGTCACGTTTTGCATATAATCGCTTCCCCGATAGAAACTGTTTACGCTAGCTGACCTGAAGGTCCTGATCCAGATCTGGCAGCTTCGAGGCTACGCACTTGCTTGAGAGCAGCTGCGATAGTACTAATGTAATATGCTTCGTTCGTGGCATCGTTTACTGGAACCTTCGCGGTTTCCCTTCGTCCTTTTCCGCGTATGCATTGCAAGCAATAGAGGAAAGGAATATCGGCCTTGTATTAACGGTAGCTGTTGAATCAAAATAAATGGGGAGCCAAGCGTGGAGCAATGGAGAGAATCTCTTCTGATGAAAATGACGGACGAAAGTATAACGAACATTTCACAGTACAACTGAGAAGGAATGCGAGCTTAGATCTACGATGCAAAGCAATTCTGGGTCATAGGCCAGGCGATCCACGGCCTCAAGCGCCCGGCTTACAAGGCTAGGCCACGCCAGGCCATCTTATCTTTTACTTTACGTCCGAAGAGCCCGAGAGGTGTGGTGGTGGTTGTTAACCCAGCGCCTAAGGCCTACGAGACTACGTCACTTCAGGGAATAGGCTAGACTAGAATTGGAATAATCTACTACGTATATATAAACGATCGTGAGTGATTGACTGACTGACGATAATTCAAACCATGTTGAAGAGATGCTAGAAATCTGAAACGTGGTACACATGTTCCTTTTGGGATGCAGAGTTCAGAAAAAATCCGACTTTTGTGGTACGTGCCCTGGGGGCTCAAAGTTTCGGGGGAAACGTTTTCCTTAAATTTTGTGACAGATGAGAAGGGCATTCAGAGAGTCTATTGAATGTGTTGGGTTCGGTGGTGTTGTAAAAGCATTTCAAACTGGCAATCAGAAGGTACGAGTTCAATTCCCGGACATTCATAGGCTTTCTTTTGGCTTTTTTTGCTTTCCATGACCTGTTAATCATTCCTCCACGATAACAATATTTTTGCTTGAGAAAAACAGAGTGACATGTAAAGCTGAAACTTGGCATAGACGTGGCTACCGAGACGATGAATTCAGGAAAAATTGAAAAAATTTAGATCCATGCCTTGGGGGCATATTTTTGTGCGCCGACGTTTCCAAGCATTTTTTTTTGTCTTGGCGCATTGAGTTAGTGTGGAAGGATGAAACTTGGTACATAACTAACTATTGGGATGCTGCAGAAAACTGCAGACTTTAAAAGTAAATGCCCTGCTGGCACAAATTTCAAAGCTTTCAAATATTTTTTTTTCCGCATCAGTTAAACTGATGAACATGGGAAGCTGAAACATGAATGCATGAATGCATGAATGTGACTACTGAGACAAAGAGTTAAATGAAAATGTTACATTTCGATACATGCCCTGGAGGAATTTTTTCGAGGGGCAGTGTTTTGAAAAAAGAATTGTCGTGGCGAATTGGACAGAAATAGAAAGGTGAAACTTGACACACGTAGAAGTGACAATCTTACTGAGCTGAGGGAGTATTCAGCTTTGATGGGGCATCCCCTCCGGGCATAACTTTTGGGTGGGTAGGTTTTTCGAAGCATGTTTTTTCAACAGCGAAAAGGGCAAACGTATAATATTGAAACTTTGTGGGCATGTAGTTCACCAGGCAGACATAGAAAACTGGCTGGCGCACGCCTCACTGACGTGATGTTGATTTAAGGATAAATTAATTTTTTTATGATACGCCTCCTTAGAGCACGGCTTTTGATTGACATTCCCCTTTTAAATATTAGAGATCAAATATTAACATTTTTGCAGGCCTTCTCCATGTCGGGGAACTCCTTCCCGTAGATCGGATCCGAGGGAAAAACCGGGAACGATGGAAAGCATGAAATCTCGGAAAGTTCCGCGTCTATATTTTCGTCGCGTTGCGAGAAGAGTTTGCAGTGCGACGAACAGTAGCTGATATGGTAGTGCTATGGGGTCCCTACACTTGTCAGACTTTTTTTTTTTAATAAGAACCTACATATTTTTGGATAGGAGAAAACAGACCATGTATAACTCCCGTCTCTATTTCGAAGAGTACAATTGATGAAGACCGAACGCATCTACATACATAATTTACGCACAAAATGACCTGGATATGTCTGATTGACCGGAATTAGTCCCGTGAACTCCACCCAGTTTTCTCAACTTATTTTCATCACCGATAGCTCATTCAATTTGTAACTTTTAGTACATGTACCAATTCATTTTAGAGTTTATGTTAGCATAACTGCCCTCTGACCTGACCCAGCTGACCTTTCACATCAACCCCTATTCTTATATGATACATCATTCGAAAGCCGTTGATTAATCCTGATGGAATTTGGTTTTACGTTGCAAAAATGTTGACATTTGATCCTGCTCCGGGCCAATCTGAGTAGAGAATGCGCTGGCACAATCTCTGAGCAGTCTAGATAACTACTCTGAGACTACTTAACAATTCCGATTTTCAACACTTGACTTCCAATCTAAGCTCGCATTCCTTCTCAGTTGTACTGTGAAAGGTTCGTCATACTTTCGTGCGTCATTTTCATCAGAAGAGATTCTCTCACTAACTATAATTGTCTCATGACCACTGACTATCACAAGTCATTGTTCTTTCATCAAAAGCGGTTTCATTATTGCTCACAGAGAGATCTAATTTTGACTTGCGAGGGGCAAAATCCTGCGGATCAAATATTTTGTATGGATAGGGCCTTTGGTCAATTCCCAAGTCCGTTCAACCATGAATTTCTTAATTATCGAGAAGCACATTTTCTCTAGCAATCCCCATCCAGTGATCAAAGTCGAAGGTCAAAGTCGAATCTACACACCCCTGGGTGTACTCTGGTTTTCAACACGTATCCTCTAATAAGTATTCAGCTGCCATATTTCCGTTCGTGTGACGCAGAGAACTAAATTAGCAATGACCACATCGATTAAGGATCCTATCCGTCGTCGACAATTACATCACAACGACGAAGCCCATCGGTCTCATTGTCTTTGCATGCTCCATGGATTGCACCGCTCTTTCATCGGGAACGATTGCCGTTCCGAGGGCGAAAAAAATTAACGCAATGAATCGATATTCAAATGTCAATGAAAATGCCGAAATAAATCAAATTCATTTCGCAGACTGGCAATTGAGAAAGTGGAGATTTACTTTTCCCAACTTTGCTCGTCTGACCGACCGAACATCTACGCCCTACAGATGAATATCCTGGCTATCGCTAGTGTCCACCGAAGAGTATTCTTAGCGTTACCATGCGCCACCCGGATGCACCTCCCCTAGACACCCTTGCTGCCCCCGCCGAAACCACAAATCGAAATGGAGTCCATTCGGTCTCTCTATCGTCTGGGGAGGCCGTTGGGAGTATGTCACGCCGATCACCCTTGCAAACTCGGCACGACTTCCTTCATTGCGAAGCGCTCCCAACCTCACTCGTTCATGAAAGCGTGCGGTTCTCTGCCTCGTTTGTTACGAACCACAGTAACAAACTTTCCTTCCCTTAATGTCAGAATGTCAATGGTGTGATTTTACGCATCCTGGATACTCACTCCAGGAGAGTTGGGATGCGCCATATTTCTGACTAATCGGCTTCACAAAAAAAATTGCGGGAATCTGAATAACTATTTTCATTGAATTTATCAGAGAACCGCCCACGCGTAGGGTAAGTTACATGTTGCACATTTCCTAGTGATGATTTTCGCGGCGTAATATCGATAGGGACGCAAATGTTTACATATTTTGGATCAACCAGTAACACACGCCACAGGGAAAAATTCCCTGTGTACGGTTAACGTAATTTTAAGCGTTGACGTGCACTGTTTATATGAAATAACAATACACGTCGATGGTCTGCGCACGGTTGGCATTCTAATTCATAAACGTCGCGACGTTCTCAAGTCCTCCACAGTTCTCTCTACAGCTAATGCACTTGATCGATTGGCCCAATGGGATTGTGAGATGGGGGAGGACTCAAATAACATCACCAATAAACTGACACGAATCGAAATAGATGAGGCACCCGGCCAAACTGAGAGTGAAGAGGCCGCTCGATAGCGTGTTCATAGCCAACCGAGGCATGGACGCACTGATGACACATGTCCTCTCCTTTATCTCCATGGTGATGATCTGATAACGTGCTCAAATCGATGCGTGTCCGCCGGTGTACGAGTATATCGATGCCAAGGACTCTTCGTGCGAGCAATGTCAGTTCCCCATCCCTGATCATGCTTGCGTAGGATCAAGTACAGCAGACTGCAACTGCATTTGCGCTATGCCGTCCATCGGATAAAATGTACAGATTCCAAGTAATCGTTTGCCAAGTACATACACTATCACGTAGATAGGATTAAAGTCAGAGGGTTTTTCTTAGGAGAGTCCAGATTCCCTTTGATCCTAACATCTATCCACTGTGCATACACGACAACGCGTGGCATTGCAGATGACTGTCGGGATTTTGTCCGGTGAACTCCTCCCAGGTTTCTCAACTGATTTTCCTCAATGGTTGCCCATTCGTTTTCTAAATTTTTGTCGATGTGGAAACTAATTTTTAGATTTTTTTCCGAGTTAACCTTTGACCTGACCCGGATGACCTTTCATAGGAACGTGAGACCCAAATTCTAGCGTGATTATTTATTCGAAAGCCCTCGACCTCTTCTGTTTGAATTCGTTTTTATATTGGAAAAATGTTGCCATTTGATCCTGCTGTGGTCAATCTGAGTCGAGAGAGAGCGCACGTTTAATTTAAAGTTTTCGCTGTCTTTTTCCTGGGGAACAGATGAGAGAGAAATGAAGATTAAATCCCCCGACAGCACGAGACCAGGCCAGGCTGAATGTGATGCTTAGCCCAGACCTTTTTCATGGACTATTCATATTTCATTTCATTCATATTTCATTCATATTTCATTTATATTTCATTCATATTTCATTTATATTTCATTCATATTTCATTTATATTTCATTCATATTTCATTTATATTTCATTCATATTTCATTCATCACCTATTTCATATTGTGGGCAGAGGTGCCACGGATCTTCGACTCGTTCTGCGCAACAACGTTGGGTCAACATTGACAACAAGCTTGAACGTTGCGGCGGTATTGAATGAATGGGTTATGTCATTCATAACGGAATAACAACGCTCATTAGAGTACCATCAAGCTCTAATGAATATTAAAGCGCGTTCGAGCTCAGAAAAAGGAGGTAACGCCCAAAAATTTCCAATTCAACGCTGGCCCAACGGGACTCATGGTCCTATTTTCAACGTGAAACTGGGTTTCACTTCATGTTTCACTTCATGGCAATGTAGAATCCCCCTTTTAGAAACCGTTGTGGCAATATTACTACGTTGAAAAATCAATCCTCTGAATTTCCCGACATCTGACACTTAATTATTTTAATTTTATTGAATGATGGTTTTGTGGAATGGTGACACAAGCATCCAATCATGTGACTTATGAAGTCCTTCATTTTTCTTGAATACTCTCATTTTAGGTCAAAACCCGGTAATATTAATGATGGTATCAATTGCGTGATATTATAATTGGACGAGGTAATGATTTCATTTAGATTTCGAGATTACGAACGAAACAGTCTGTATTCGGACATTCGTTGAACGTTTCAGAAAGGAACTTGAAAGATGACTTCTTACTATGATTGGATGTCCTTGGATGGACATCCGTCTAGGCATGGGATCTCGATGGGGCAAGCACGTCCAGGCCTCCCCATAGAGATCGTGTATACCGTATCGTGCGAAATATACCATCTCTATGGGCCTGCCTTCTGGCCTGGCATTTAGCAGTCCCCACAGTTCCCACAATATAAACGAGGTCGCGCTGAACGCGCCGCTGTACGAGTCTCCATTCGCCGTACGGGATCTATAGAAGCTTGCATCCTGTACTCTTCAGTGTACAATCTTCGTGAGAAAGTAGACTCATTCTTCACTGAAGTGCATGACTAATGCAAATGTGAGATTGGTGGTTCTATGCTTGAAACGGACATTCCAAGGATTAGGCTTTCTTCTCAGGAAACTGGTATCTAATGCATACAATTGGACTATAATGCAGAAAAAAATTATCTCCCCCCCTCCCCCCCCCCCCCCCCCCATGCGCTTTGACCACTCAGGAAACGCCAACTTCGCCTCAGATAGACCACACCCTCATCCGTGAACGGCAAAGAATCAGGCCTTTCGCGTTCATAGGAACGAGCTATTTGTGTTGGAGGTTTGCTGTCAATTCCGTAGTTCATTATTGTGGAGGATCTAATGTATTTATAGGTCGGAATTGAGGACAGTTTTTTTTTATTCAGGACTGTCTAGAGAGACAGACCAGCCTTTTTTTTTCACCGATTACGATTCTTATGGTTTTATGAGGTACCAGAGAAACCCTGGGATCATCGAAATAAGACGCGCGTTAATTTCTCGTTGGGCTCACGAGTTCGTCTCGAACGAGAACCTCAATACAAACCCCAGCATCTCCATCACCGAGAATACAAAAGCGACTCACATCGCCTTTTTTGCACCAACTCCTGTCGGTTGCGAAATTCGCCAACGTTCTTCGGCCTTCCGTTTCTTGGCTCGCTAAGTTTCATTCGATTAACGAGCTGACGAACTCGATGCCCCTTCAGTATTGCATTGATGAATACGCTCCTCGTCGCATCTTCCTCGCAGTTGCGCCATCGTGAATCGATGAAGATTGAATTCGGTTCGTGTAGATGCCAAAAAGAGAAACCGAAAGCTCCTAACCAAAACAGGAAAATTCACTCGACGAGCTCAGCTGATCGGCTGGCCCCATTTGCTTTTCCATTTTCCTTCGCTCCATTTCAGTCCGAACCATTCAGGGGTGTGGGTCAGCGTCATTGCGGTAAGGCCTGAGAATCACCTTCTCAATGAATATTCTCTGAAGAGAACAAATCATTCAAATCAGGACGCAAGGTTAAATATGTTGATTTTTCACCTAATATTTATTTTAGTGTATCCTCGGCAGTGCATCCACGTTAAGCCCACATAAGGCCTACATTGAAATCTCAATGTTAGGAACCAACGTTCCGTCCCCTCCCCCCCCCCCTTCCTCAGTAGCACTCTTATATTTGATCAATATTGGCTGCCATGATAACATATTGGGCCAGTATTGCCACCCATATTGTACTATTATTGGAATTACTACTGGGGCCGATGTTGGGCCTGTATTGGAGATACTATTTGCTCTGTCAATAGTCATGTGACTAACGAGTTACTCTCCGATACTTCGGAAATAGCGGCTCTATAGGCGCCATCTCGCCTCATTTGTGGGAAGATTTTCGTCCAAATGACTGAGATGTCCCGTCCAAACATAGGACAAATTTTGGCTGCCGCTCTAGTGTCCATGTGGGGCCAACGAGTAGCCCACTGCGAGGTGGACCAACGTCCTCCTAGTCGCAACAAACTTGGGTCCAGCGTGATGAACTGCCTGAGATGTTTCATCTTCGTCGGTGAGTCATTCACTTACCTCACTCCGATTTGAATAAGTTCGGAAGGATTTTCACTCGCGAAAGCGGGAAAAAAGGTGGAGAGAAAAGAGAAAATTGGAATTGGAAAAAAACCCTTGTTCAGCCTCATTCCCACCATCATTTATTTCCCCGAAATGAAATATCAAGAAAGAACTTCAGATTTTCTCATGCATGTTTCCTGAAATGAAATTTTTTTGCGAATGGAAAAGCTCGTTGACGTGCGTGATGCGAAATTAATTAGGGTGAATGAAATCAGGAATTTTCTTTTCTAGAAAATGAATGAAAATAACGGTAGCAAGGAAACGTTGATCCTTTTTTAAAAAATGGGTTCCTAATTACAAAATAAATTAAAGTAATTGGATTTGTTGCTTTTCTCGTTATATCAAATCATCTCATTTCCTGAATTCATCATTTGGCAAGCTCGATGGAAATCCATGATATTATATTTCTCGATAATTTCCCATTTTGTTCCATCAAACACTTCCACTGATGAATTTCGATATCCTCCAACAGCATACAAATTTCGGTTCCAACATATCAGTCCGTGACATCGCCGTCCTTCCATCATGCTTGGCCCCTCCCGCCACCAATTCCTTCTTCTATCATACAGGAACACCGTATTTTTATTTCGATATCCCTCAGCCAAGAGAAGTTGTTCTTCGTGAGGTGAGACAGCATGGTCCGATCTTTCTACTGGGAGGGGAGCCAGTTCTTCCCATCGAGACGTACGGAGATCCAAACGCTCATGTTTCTTACTATTTGGATCTCCTCTAATGACGTGGAGGCAAGAGTCCTCATAACACGCTGCTGGAGAATTCCTTTCATACTTCATATCACTGAGTCGTATCCATTCCCCTGATTCCACCGAGAAACGAAATACACTTTTTTTACTTTCATTCTTTCGATTCATTCCACCGCAGATGAAGATGGACCCGGGGGAAACTCCAGTCGCCGAGTATTTAAGATACTCCGGGGGCTTGGGCCCTTCCTTCCATTCCCTCTTCTCGAGGTCAAACATCTTCATCTCACCCTTCTCTGTGACATACAGTTTTCTGTCCATTCCTGAAAAGGCACAATCTTCCCTCAAAGGATTGTCCGTGATTTCATCCAAGTCCCAATTATGAGGATTCATGCGGTAGATCTTCCCGTTGCAGTTCATGCTCCAAATAAAATCGGGCGTCGTTCGCGGTCTGGTTTTCTCCTTCGGGGCAGTATGACGGAGCTCCGGAACGTGATAGTCCATCGCGTCCGTGATGGCACCGAGGCATCGAGCATCTCCGTTCATGATTGGGTCTTTCAGAAGCACCGTCCTCAAGTATTCGTACGGTAGGAGAGGGAGGCAGATTTTGTCCAGGAGATCCGGTAAATGGCGCTACCGGCTCGAATCGTGATCTATCCATTTCCGTGTCGCTTCGTACACGTCCTTTTCCGAGGAAGCCTCTAAATATTCTCGGTCCAAAAACGAAGATAGGGTCTCGAAGGAGATGCTCAAGAAGTCCCGCGTGACGACGACTTCGCTGAAGCGGCGAGAAACGATTGCATCGGCAGCGTCCCGCAAATCTTTGTATTCGTATTGCTCCGCAACCTGTAGAATAAGGAAGGCGTTCTCTGAATCCAGTAATGTCTTTATGGTGGCGACTATTTTTTGGCACAAACGTTTTTTGTGCCAAAACATTCTTCCAAGGTAGGTACGTCGTCAACCTACAGAATTACAAAAGGAGATTAAAGTGTTTGTAATGATATAGTCGCCCATATGTAGTCATTTAATTGGCATCCTGTATTTTCTTGTGCAACTAGCGCCTACAAGTAACGTCCATTGCCTAATTTCATTTCACAAGGTGGACTCATGCCTTTTCTGTGACGGCCAGACTCGCGAGGGAGGATGTCCGGGCGGTGCGCGATGGGGGAGAGCGGGGACGAGCCTGATGTGCGGCCTAGCTGGGGGCGTAGCCGGCCTAATGGGAGCCTCAGGGCCTGGATACCCTCTCTGCTCGGCCAGAATCTTCCTGGCAAGGATCGAATGAGCGAACCTGGGGTCGCAGGCAATGTGCAGTCGTTTTTCTTGCCGTATGTGACAAGCGGCCGAGTTTGATGTGTGTGCTCCTTGACACTGGCTGCATTTAGGATGCAAGCCGTTCAGCTCTGCCTGGCAGGTATTGTGGGTATGACCCCTGTCCTGAGCTGTACGAGCACACGTCGCGGTCGACCTCGCATTGTCCTATATAGTGACCGTCCTGCAGGCATTTAAAGCATTGAATGATTCGCGACTGAATCGCGCTTTCCGGGTGTCTTTGCTGGGGTTGGCTTGCAAACGGCCGTGATGCGACCTTTCGCACTGAACGGAGAATCTTCCACGTGTCCGGTTGGGAGGCATACACTATTTTACCTCTTCACAACGTATTATTCTAAAAATAACTATGTAATCTTTACTTCGGGATAAGCAGTTATAATTTCATTCACTATACATCCCGCTTTACCAAGCACCGGGGTTAACTAGCGACACCTAGTGGCGGAGGCTGTGAATAGAGGCCTGGGGTTAATCATCCCCAATGGGGTCGCATGCTTTCACTCCCTTACCGTGACAAATGATATTTTGAAATATCAACGTATGCAATATTAAATTTTTATGAATTTGGTTCTATCAGAATGATACGTGGGTTGTTCTGAAAGTCTGGTGAAAGTTATATCAATATTTGTCTTATTGCCAGAAACTAAATTTTTGTTCCCTTTATTAAAATAAGGTTTTATAAATTCCAGTGAATTTTTCATCATATTTTGCCAAGCGTGAGTGGCCGAAAATTGCAAAAGCACGATGGAGAGTGGGGGAAGGAAGTGCTCACGAAATTTTGTCTGACTGCCATGAAAGACTTTGATTCAACTTTAATTTTTAGTTACCATATCGTAGGGATGACCCCTGTTTCGTCAATACTTATGATTTGAGAGACACGTTTTTTCTCCTTAGGTAGAATTTTAGAAGCTGAAATTGGCTCTCGTCTGGTTCACTCTGTCAGACAGGTCTTTTTTAATATTTTTTTGGGCTACTATTTTTCTTGTTTTAAATTGTTTCTTCATAATTTATTGATATGCTGCCGCTTTAATACCAACAGTCTCTTCAAGGGCAAGGTATGTTATTTTTGGGCAACTTTCAATTAGATGATTGAGTTTCTCCACATTCTCGTTAGTGACAGTTGCTTTTTGACGCCCTTCATCAGGGACATTTTCAAGATCAGTCTGGCAACACAGGAACCGCGAAAACCAGTCATATACAAACATTTTAGACGTTGTTCCAATGTGAAAGGCTTTTACAAGCCTTTCATGGCACTCAGAACATTTCTTGGAGCTTGAAACTCCAGGAACTATCGCATGAAAATCACAGCAACACAACCAAACCTCAAAAGGCAGAAGAGGGCTCACGTTTTCGCAAGAAATCGAGCACTCGTGCCAGGCTATTGTATAAATAAATTATACAAAAATTCACTGGAGCTTCTAAAACCCTATAGAAAAAAGGTTACGCAAAATCAGCTTCTGAAATTTTGAGAAATATAACTTTCACTGGACTTACAGAACAACCCACGTACATAGAATGAAGGTTTTAAAGTTTTGACGCGTGACTTCGCTGAGAACATCGATCCTTGGAAAGGATCAATACTATGGGGTCAATGGAGGGGTTATGTAAAACATGTCAAGAGTCATTTCTCCTGTCGGTTCTCTCCCCTATAATTTAACGGAAGAGGCACATGTGTAATGTTCCAGATCTTATAATCATCGAAAGGATGCCTCATGTTTAATGCATCCGATGCGTGTATTAGTGGGTGAAGACGGAGAAGAAAGGCTTCGCGTTCATCTACTGTATATAATGACTACTTATGAATGTCTGCATGACTAAATTGACGTCCTAATGGCCTGATGTCAATATCTTCCTCTACCATGAGCTCAGTTCCGACGGGATGCTATTCCGACAACACTATATTCTGGCGTTCACGATCGGTGATGGAATACGGAAAGGCATTCTCCCTTCTCCTGGTGCAGGGAGTCCTCGTGATTCCCTATTCAACCTGTCTGAGCCGTGGAGGTCGCAGCTCGAAATGGGATCTTCAAGGTGAACTTATTCGTGTCGGTACTTTGCAATATGAACCGTGGATTTACTGGAATCCTCTTCACGAAATCCCGAGTATGGAAGAATTGAAAGGACTGGAAGGTGTCATTCTCCAGGAACTCTCCTGGAGACTCAATTTTTCTGTCGAGTTCGTTTTGCCTGAGGACGAAGCCTGGGGTGAAGTGACAGAGAACGGGACTGTGACAGGTCTTCTAGCTGTCGTCAACGATGGAACAGTTGAATTGGCAATGTCTGGCCTTTTCCTTTCTCCGAAAGATTCCCACTACGAAAACGTAGATTATACTATACCATTCTCTGCCGATTGCTTGCGATTCCTAACTCGTCCGCCACGCCCCTACCCAACCTGGATGCGGTTGATACAACCATGGCACTTAACAGTTTGGGTATCTGTCTTCGTAGCATTGTTGTTGTCAAGCGTCGTTCTTGGTTACGTCTTGGAACACATCGGGTTCTTCAATGCCCTGTTCCTCTTCATCCGTGTTCTCTCGACCCAGAGTTTACACCCCAACTTGAGATGTGTGAACGCCAGTCGAATCTTGATTGCAGTGACTTCATTTTGCTTTCTGATCTTGACAACGCTGTATTCGAGCAGCCTAGTTTCGCTGCTCGCAATCCCAAGTCTCCAGCCCATTCCCACATCCTTGACGGAGCTGGTGAAATCGGATTACAAATGGGGGAGCGTGAATTACGAGGCTGGAATGGATACATTCTTTCAGCGATCTGGAGACCCTGTTTTGATCACCTTAGGTGAAAGGATGGTATGGTTCCCCAGAAACGAGGCATGGGATCTGTATCTACCCCTCGACGATGTCATGAGCGATTCCTTCGCCTTCATGGATTCCCAGAGCCTGCTTTTGGCACGAGGATATGACCAAATGGAAGATTACTGCATCAATCCATCTCCGTTCTTCTGTGGCCCTGTAGGATGGCTAGTAGGAAATGAACTTAGCACATTAAAAGAAGCTTTGAATTGGCACTTGATGAGCATGACGGAAGCAGGCTTGATTCTGCAGTGGTGGAAGATTGCCTTAGAAGATTCCTACCGTTGGAGCGCCAATATGACAAATTCCACCAATGCCGCTAGACCTGGAGAAGTTGGTCCTCATCCCCTTTCCCTAGTCCATCTCCAGAGCCCGTTCCTCTTCTTCATTGGCGGTTGTGTCATTGCCCTCCTCTTCTTTGGCATGGAGCTTTTCTCCGCATCGTGGAGCTCATCAAAATTTCAGAATCCTCAAAATATATAGGCCTACTGAGCTATTTAAACAGCAGCATCTCATGTTGTCATGTTTGGTCGCAGTGAGGAGGGAAGTAATTTTTTTCTGCATTATAGTCCAATTGTATGCATTAGATACCAGTTTCCTGAGAAGAAAGCCTAATCCTTGGAATGTCCGTTTCAAGCATAGAACCACCAATCTCACATTTGCATTAGTCATGCATATTGCACACATCTACTCACGACAAATGTGGAGCTTTTTGCCCAAAACACAAAAAACCTCCATGGCAGCTCCGTTTTGATTAGGCGTATTGGGGCAAAAAGTTTCCTCATTGCAGAAAATGACCAGCTTTTTTCACGTATTAGGCAATCGGAGTTCGGTAAAATGTTTCACAACTACGCTAGTACTATATCAATTGTGTATAATCAATTGTGCACGCTTACTATGAGGTTTTGGACCATCTATTGACAGGCTAATAAATTTCCTTGTTACCTTCGGATATTATTATGCTTAGAGTGCAAGAGGATTCAGAAATAGAAGTTTGTTTCACGGGTATGCATGGATATGAGCCTGCTCAAAATATAACGGGAATTGGGATGAAAACGGGATTCATTTATTTTTGCATGAATGTTCGGAACATTCATGCAAAAATAGGCTGATGTATCAATTTGGCCCAAACCATATGCTGTACATATGGATTTATGAATACGATCCTTCAATGCGATAATTTGCCCAGTCTTCGCGGGGAACCTGGCCTGAGAACGCTATAACACCCACAAGCAGCTGAAAATTCATAAAATAAATCTTACCAATTCTGGAGTTCTGTTCCACTTCGAGCATGACACGACAGAATTACGTCCAGGTACTTCATTCCTGGCCGAATGTCTCTCGTTCTTGAAAGTGATTGTCGAGAGTCTTGCTTGGTAGTTGAGTTCATCAGAGAAATAATTGCTCCCCCACATGCGAAGGTCACAAAATAAACATGTGACATCTGACAACGGGAGAGTCATATATGATCGGCGTTGCGAGAGGAAGTTGAAATTCTATTAATAAGTGTTGAAGGTATCCGCGACAGTATACCTTGTGCACTTGCTGTAAATGTGATGAATAGGTGCTTTTACAGCGTCTTTCCAACGCCCTATTATAATACGTTACATAGTATGCATCGGCATCAATGCAAAATCCTTATGGCAACGCTTCCTAAGGACTAGGAAATTTAATTTAATCCAAATTACAATGTTTCATTCAAACATCCATTCAACATCAGCATCATTTTACGCCCTCGTAGCTACGATGTTTTAGAAATGGGTTCTACTGCTTAGATGGTGGTTATTATAGAACGGGGTGTCGATAGTAATGTTTGAACCTTTGCTTGGTTGACTTGAGACCATCCCTCGTACAGAGTACACTTATCACAGTGTGATTTTCATATATTCAGACCGATGAAAAGGATTTTAGGGGACTGGCGATACCACTCAATCGTTGGAAAGGCAGAGAAATAAAATGCTGCTTCTATATTCAAATATCATTGTACTCTTGTGCCACCAAAAAATTCCCGTTCGGCGATGGGACACGTGCTTGCATGCTCGTGTATCAATATACAAAACGACCGGCGGATGTCAGTATGACCGGACTTTGTCCAGTGAACTCCTAGGTTTCTCAGCCGATTTCCACCGTCGAAACCTTATTCAATTTTTAATTCTCTGCACATGGTCCAATTCATTTTAGATTTTTTCTGAGTTGAATTTTGACCTAACCAGGTTGACCTTCATGTTCATTTTGAACCCAAATTCCTGTGTGATATATCACTCGAAAGGCCTGAATTTCCTCTGTTAGAATTCGTTTTTATATCGCAAAGCTGTAGACATTTGATCCTGCTGTGGTCAATCTGAGTTGAGAGTGCACTGGCGCCATATCTGTACAGTCTTTATAACTGTTACCGTACGGTACAAGTTTTCTATGCATAACTTCTCAAGTAGCTCAGACTTCTCTGTAGTACTGAGAAGTCTGATCTTCGATAGCTTTCTTTTAATAATACGATACTCACAAAGGAAACAAATCTTTCTCGCCGTTTTCATTTTTCCGGCTCTTAATTTATGCAATGTTTCCATACTTGTGTGCTACTTGTATGTTCCACCTCAAATGCATTTGTATCTCGCAAAGTTTGCATAAATCGAAGCATGACGGACCATGCTTGAAAGTACGAGGGCCAATCAATAAGTTATCTACTTGAATATGAAAGGGATGAGCAACAGGCCTGTGCCTGCTGTGACATGTCTCGACAAGTCTCGTGAGTGCCCCACCACTATACCAGCTCAGTGGCTCAAGTCCGTTCAAAGTGGTAGCGCATTTTGAACATTGTTCAGTGATGAAATTCCTCACCAAAGAAGGGAAAGCACCTAAGGAGATTCATGAACGTATGTCTAACGTTTATGGTGTGTCTTCGCCTTCTTATTACCAAGTTAAATTTTGGAGCAAGCAGTTTAAGTGGGGAAGAGAGTCAATCGAAGATGACCAAAGGTCGGGGCGCCCTGTGGAGGCTTTTGATCAGGAAATGTGTGACAAATTGGAGAGTGCAGCACTGGACGATCGTCGCACCAAAGACTCTATTTTAGCTCATGAACTGGGGATTTCAGACGGCACAGTGATTCACATTATTCATTAAAAATTACACATGTCCAAAGACAGTTCTCGATGGGTCCCAAGAATGCTGACTCCAGCTCAGAAGAAGAACAGATCTGACATCTGCAAAGAAAACTTGGAGTTTTCTAAACAAATCGGGGAAACTTTTTTCCCCAGAATAGTAACTGCTGATGAAACGTGGGTTCATCACTGGGATCCCGAAACCAAGCAGGAGTCCATGCAGTTCAAGCACAAGGGATCGCCAACGCTTCGCAAATTTCGTGTTCAAAAATCTGCAGGAAAGATTATGGCCACTGTGTTTTGGGACAGCGAGGGACTACTGCTGCTTGAGTTCATGCCAGACAAGTGTACAATCACTGGCGATTCCTATGCTACCACCATGAACAATTTACATGATGCCATCGAGGAAAAACGCAGAGGAAAGTTGTCAAGGGAGGTCCTTCTTCTCCATGACAACGCGCCCGTCCACAAATCATGGAACGTTCAGGCTGCAGTGAGGGAGTGTGGCTTTGAGGAGCTCAACCATCCTCCCCACAGCCCGGATCTGGCTCCTAGTGACTATTTTCTGCTGAGACACTTGAAACAATTTTTGCGAGGAAAAATATTTCCATGCAATGAAGAGTTGAAAGTTGCCGTTTCTGATTGGTTTGATGGACAAGAAGTTGACTTCTATTCCCAGGGAATAAAATCCTTGGAATCAAAGTGGAATGAGTGTGTTGAGTTAAAAGGTGACTACATTGAAAAATAAAGTGTCATTTTTCCCCTCGGATGTTTCTTTCTTATTCAGGTAGATAACATATTGAGTGACCCTCGTACCTAGGGAAATCGTATTGCCTTTCCTGCAGAATAACGATTCTGATGGAGGTAATACTTATAAAACTCGCTTATAATTTAAATAGCCTAAAATTACCTTGAAATAATTGTATGCTGGGGAGATTTTACCAATGAAGTACACAATTTCCAATCAATCCGTTTGTGGCTTTATTTGTAAAAGCATACAATGTGATCAAAGCTCACGATTGAAGTAGATGTGAAAAGCATCATTTCTTCAACTCTGTTTCAAGAAGAATATGCTCCTTCACTTCTTCTGTTGGGATATGAAAAATGGTTTCATAAATTAAAAAAATTCCAGGCCAGGAGTTTCGTGAAAAAATAACTATCGCTTATTCTTATGCTAAATATAGGCCCTTTCCGGCTGATATTCTGTCGACGTTCACATCACCAAGTAGGGCACCCTCTGTGAATCAACATTGAATGAATGTCAAACGTTAACGCAAATGCCGAAACATTGGCCTGTCAATATTCATTCCATGCCGAATTTATTTTCATTAACTCTGAGGCAACGTTAACATCAATAGAATTGCCTTCATTCATTGTTCAACAGCAGCATTGCAACATTGATTCAACATTTGCTCCTTGTTGACTCCATATTCAAAATTCATTTCCTTGAACCTTAAAGAAACGTCAAATCCACGATGGTTCAATTCAGAAATGAGACAGGTCTCTACAATCTTTTACTTCATGCGCATCCGCTGATCCAGAGCCGGAGAAATATATGATTATCATATTGTCCCGATCTCAATCCTCCGAAGTCGCAAATATACGCCGCCCCCAAAATTCATCACATGTAGATGCCATTTACCATGCCAGTGGCTTTCAAATTTCGTGTGCATGTGACCACCAATGAGCACTCTCTGACCAGTCACGTCCTCCTCTCACACACATGCGGAAATTAGCTACTGACTTCAAAAGCAATCACCTTTAGGCCCCAACGCTTATAACACTTAGCGCAGTTTGGGAACTATTGCTTAATGCCATGCTCTGTGCGTGAATGATTGAAATGACTTATAAATATCTGCGGAAGAATATATGTCACGATTCCTTAACTGTCAATGCAGGAAAGAGCGGTGAGGGAACTGTAAAGAAAAGTGAATATTGTCCCAAAAAGAAATAATTGCGGCGAAATTGTGACTGTTCTTCCCGCAGATTCTTATTGCAGATAAAATGCAAATTATTTGAAGGTTTGAAGGTATAGGTTTGAAGGTATAGGCTTGAAGGTATAGGTTTTTTTCTGTGAAATCTCCATGAAAATCATCCAATTCTGATATTGAAAGACAAATAGGATGATAGAAAAATTCACTGACGCTAGTTAGCCATCACTCACTGTCTTGTAGAAGATTCAGAGCAATGGAAGCAAACGAATCCCCTGTATATTCCTTACTTTTTCCTGCAAATTGGGCTACTCTGAATTGCCACGCTCGTCGTCATACTTTCGTCTAAACTGAATTAAAGGCTAAAAGGCGGCGCTGGATGGACAAAATGCATTTTATTGCAGAGAGATAGGTTGATGATGTGAATGAACTGCATTAGAATCCCCATCAGACGGATCTAATAGAATTATTCTACGCGGGCTGGTTTAAATAAATGGAGATCACATTCATCCTGAAAATTATGTCCCTTTCGCTCAGACCACCTATAGGGGACACCATTATTCAGAATCTTCTCTTCAAATCGTTCCAAAAGTTTCCACTCCTTGTCGATCCAGCCTAATGTCAATTGAAAAAGTTCTGCATTACAGGGGTAAGGAACCCATTCCCAAACAAAAAGTGTCTTTAGACAGTAATTCAGAGTCTCGTGAAGCGTCTGAAGGTCTGTGCTGTCTATGAAGTTCATCTTTAACTCGTTCTTTGGTGACGGGGATAGTGAGTAAACTAATTTCATGCGGAATTTCCAGCAAAAGCCAAATGCCAGCACAAAAATCCTGTATTGCAAATGGGCATGTCACATTTAATGCCCTTCCGAACTGCTTTGGGATTGACAGTATGGTGTTACCTATTGCAGACAATCTCTTCCATTGTATGAACATAATACCTGCAAGATTCGGTAAAATTCATTAGTTTCACTGTTACTATATAACACCGTATAGGCCTACAATTTTTCATTACCTGCGTTAAAGGGTAGACATTGATTGGCATTACCACTTGAAAATATTGATAATATAGTCATTAATTATTGCAAGAACTTGGATACATTTTCTTTACCTGTGCAGCGAACATGGAGGACCACACAACTCCCAGAATCCAAGTGGGTGTTATTTCAGATTCCGCCATAAGAGATAATTGGAGAATTGATTACCTAAGTCAAATGTTAGCCCAAAACCTTGCCCCAATCTCATGAACTTGTACTCGTAACCGAAAGACATGAAGAGAGTGTGAAATTATTCTGAGATTATATTCTAAATTCTGAGAAATTATTCTTTAAATTCCTTCCTGGGTCACACAATCTTCAGTGAATGTTGCGGCAAATATCACATGCTAAATTACATTTACTAATCATCGCTAAGTCGATTATCAGATCAAAAATTCTCCGTTATATGTAGAAGAGTTTCTTGAACGCGGACGGTCCAAAAGAAGAGTACAAAAGAAGCATTAGAGTTAAATGGAAATACCTTGGAGAACCATGAGAGAAGCTTACAGTACAATGAAAATTGAATCATTTCCTCACCTTCCTTCAGTGATGGCAATCCAGCTAGGTATCTGTCAAGGATCCACAGGAGAGGAGTTGTGTGCGCCCTCCATTCCACACCAACGTTCCCTTGGAAAGAGATGTCACCAAAACCAACATGGGGCTGGGGCAGTTTATTTGCCGCCATCCAAACCAGTCTACCTGCGTCATCTTGAAAGGGGAGAAAGGCGACGAAATAGAAGGATGAAGATTTGTTTCGTTCACTATACCCTGCACGAATGATTGTCATTCTCATCTACATATACATTACGCAGTTAACCGAATCTCCTAACCACGAAGAAGAGGTCACATGGTGGTGAGAGTGGTCTCATGTCAATTGCAACGATAGCTAGCAAAATGAATATAACATATTAATCGATTTGTTATTTTAAAAGTTAGTTTTTCCCTATGTTATTTCTTTAGTGCTTTCTCTTGGATCGGACTACGAAGTCTCTTGGATCTCAACGATGCCTTTTACATTTAACATTGAATTCATATTACTGCGAATTAAATATTACCCTGAAGGGAAAGATTGGTACATGTGATGTTTCAATCGCGAGCTCTTGATGAGTAGATTGCGTTTTTATAATAAAAAAAGATAGGGAGAAAGTACGTGAAAAAAAGGAAAAAAAGAGAGGGCGATTAATTACCTCCAAATCGTACAACTGGAAGGATGTTAATAGAATCTCCCCGCCCCTGACCATAGAGAAGAATTCCTTTCCATTGTCCAGCTCCATTTCTTTGAACTTGTCCACGATCTCTTACAGGAGGTAGGAATGTCCCTGGAAGAAATTGGGTCAAAAGCGTTATCATCAATACATCTACCGTCGCTGTTGGTTCTTTGTCACTTAGGAAATCATTGGAAACACTTCAAAAACACCCTAAATTTGATTGGAGGGGGGAGGAATACTTTACTCCATGAAAACTCATACAAATCTGTCTACGGAAGAGAGAGAATAATTTGGAGTGTGTGACTTTTCATGGGAGTAAAAAGAGGGAAAACCCGTCTTTCCCCTGTCTGGAAGGCTATCATAGATCTAAAATAGAGGTACTTCACACGCAGCCAGTGAAAAGATTAACGAGTAGCCGACTAGAACAAAACGAATCTTCCAATAAAAAGTTTTATTTTTCCTATCAGTGAAAACGAAGCCGTTTTATTTTGTGCGTCTAACATAGGTTTAGTCGCGTACGGATTTACGGCTCAAAAACTTCACAAAATGGCTTTAAGACTGAAGGGCTAAGAAGTATAGCCGATAAAGCATGCAGCTAAAGCTTCCCATTCTGCATACGGTTTCTTAACTCGGGAGAGTGCGATATAGAAAAAGCTATGCCCAATTGTGCAACTCACTGCTACATCGATATTTATCCTTGCTCGCACAATAGTATAGACAAAGTCATAAAAAAAGTCATTCACACCAACAATATAGGCATACTCTCTCCTTTTTACAAAATCATCACAACCATGGACGCACTACATTGCAACACTGGTGAAGAATGAAGAATGGATAGTCACACTACTCCTGATAGTCACATTCTGTGACAATCCGTAGTAGTAGTATTTTCAGGATATTTTGTTTGGTACGTACTTGTTTGATGTGCGTGACTTTTGCATCACCCTGTACTTTGAGTCCGAAGTGCCGGAATGGATTTATAAATCAATGCATCCCAATGGTGAATGGACTCATATAAATTAATGTAAGATGGGCGTTGAACCTTAACGCATGTTCATACTCGATTATTCTGGTCACATGCAGCTACTTTCATGCATGTCTTTGACTTTTTTCCAAAATCCGTAACTTCTTATTTACCCTTACTATGTTATGGCAAATTGATTCACAAATTCCAATTGTGTGCTTGTTTTTAACAGCCCTTTTTCTGCTTTTCAAAATGAAAAGAGTAAGGATATATGAGGTAGATCTCACTCGATTGTATGCGCTCTTCACAGATGAGGACGATGGGCCTCAGCAAGACCCTGGCTGCTGAATGGATGAGGGAAAATTTGTCTCCATCTCCGATTTTCTTCTATATGTGAGAAAAATGAAAATAATCAATTTTCATTTTTAACGTATAATAACTTCACCCACATGCAGAAACCATATCGGAAAATGATTTATGTAGCAGTATTAAGGGTGGGAAGACATCGGTGAATAGATAATTGTCTAACTGAGCATGTGCCACGTGGAAAATGATTACATTTTAAGATTTCATGCCTTTGGATGCCAAGGCAACCTACTATCTACTGCAAGTAATGATAGTGCTACAGTCAAATTTGCATTGCTCGCCTTGCAGCTAAGTCAGCCCAGTAACAATGAAAATGACGTCCACTAAAGAGGCAGAGTTAATGGTGATATCAGGATTAGTTCATGCTCAAACTAAAAGTTTATTACTGTGCACAATGGAATCCAATATTTTCTACCTCAACCATCCTCGGCAGAACTAACATGTTCTATGTTGCACCATAAGTGTAGGGTGTGAACCATCAAGCCCACTTGGCCTTGGTCAGTCCAATGCAAGCTTTAGAGGCTAATTGCTTAGTCAAACTAAAAAATCACTGGAAATCAATCGTTTGTGGCATGGATTTACGTTATCGTTATACAATATTATCGTCATCGTTATTGTTCTGTTAACGTGGATTTAAGTTACGTTATGACGGTATGTTAATACATCTTAGAGATCGGTGTATCTACTCAACTGGTATAAAAGTCCGTGCGCGCACGGGCTGAAATAATTCGAATCAGAACATTTCGTTGATGCCTTTCTGCTTTTCTGCTTCATTTGGACTGTTCCTGGGTGCAGCCTGTGAAGCAGCGTTTTATGAATGTCGTCATGCACGTATATCCAATGACTGAATCCAGAAGTTCGCTCTTTCCCGCACGTTCAGTAGATCCCGCTATATAATAATTTAAACTTCCCCACTTTTTCAGGCATTTTGAGAACGCAAAACTTTAAAAATATTATTGAATATTATGAAATAATAATATTTGAGCACCAACTCAATGCTGTAAACTCACATGAAGCCCTGTCTTAAACCGGCGACAGGACTGGTAACGCGAAAAAGTATGACATTAAAAATACCTTCAGTTAGGAGAGCTACAACTTCCGTTGTCAACAATGCCTCATACCATCATTGTTGGTTGTGAGCACTGCGCCCAGGAAGGAATTCAGTAAAATGCTTTTCTTATCGCGGAAATAAGGCCTCATGATGTGAAAATGGTAGACGTTTTTGAGCTCTTGACCCAATGGTTATAGCCAACAGGTTTCAAATGACGTACAATTTAAAAGTGAGACACACTTAACGAATTCAAAAAATTAGTAATGAGATGGAGGGCGTGAGCATAGCATTCTAAAGGGACACAATTTTAAAATTGCAAGCAAACATGATTTCTTTCAATTATATTTCTTCTTCTTCTTATCCGTTCAGTCGAATACGACTCTCGGCCACACTATGGATCAGTGTTCTCCATGTCTTCCGATCTCTCGCGGCTTCTTTCAATTCTGCTATGTCCATATATCCAGTATCTTTCTTGATGGTTTCTAGCCAGCGAGTTCTTGGGTGGCCTCGTCTTCTTTTGCCACTGACCATTCCAAGCATGATGTCCTTCTCAAGCGACTTGCTTCGCATGATGTGACCAAAGTAGGAGAGCTTTTGCTTCGTCATCTTCCCCTCCAGTGAGATTTTCGGTTTGATCCGTTCCAGACCTTTTTGGTTTGTTATTCTGGCTGTCCACAGAATGCGTAACAGACGTCTCCAGCACCACAGTTCAAATGCATCGATCTTTCGCCTGTCTGCCTTTCTCAGCGTCCAGGTTTCGCAGCCGTATGTTGTTATTGGGAAAACGATTGCACTGACCAATCTGCATTTGGTTGCCAAGCTGATATCTTTGCTCTTCCAGATGTTGTACATACTGACCATCGCATTTCTTCCAAGTGCCAGCCGTCTCTTAATCTCAGGGGTGCAGTCGCCATTGCGATCAATTTTGGAGCCAAGAAAGATGAGATCTTCAACCACTTCAATTTCTTCATTGTTGATCTTGATATTGATGTTCGAATTTTTTGCTGTTGTCATGATCTTTGTCTTTTTGATGTTCAGGCGCAGTCCAACCTTCTCACTTTCTTCTTTGACTATCATGATCAGATGTTCGAGGTCCTTCTTGTTTTCAGCCAGCAGGGTGGTATCGTCGGCGTATCGGAGGTTGTTGATGTTTCTGCCGCCTATTTTCACACCAATCTTGGACTCATTCAGGTCTGCTCGCCGCATGATAGCTTCTGCGTACATGTTGAAAGCTGCTGGTGACAGGATGCATCCTTGACGTGTGCCCTTTCTGATCTTCAACCATTCCGTGTCTCCATATGGCGTTCGGACTGTAGCTTTCTGATCTTGATAGAGAGATCTTATGAGTTCGGTCAGGTGTGGTGGTGTGCCCATTTCCTTCAGGCAGGTCCAGAGCTTGTTGTGCTCAAGGACATCGAACGCCTTCGAATAATCGATGAAACACGATGAAACACAATTATATTTAAGTTCAATTATATTCGTTCAAGTACATTTCGTCTGCAGGGAAACCTCAATCGCCTGTATGTAAATGTTCAACAAGTTTCGCTTCTAAACGTTAAAATGTGACCAGTCGTTTTCATTTAAGAACGCCAAGGTAGAATATGGGATGATTTTGAGTTTGACCCGGATGCGGATCGGCTCGATAGGACCGATCGGACCCGTGCATCGGTCATGAAGATCGAGTGACAATCTAGTTTCCGGTTGGGTGCGGGAGAATGCGTCATTTGAGACCGCGAGTTCTGAAGCTCAAAGGACAAAGCACGCTTTGGACAGGTTCGTTCGGCAATCGAGTCTCAGGTCGGGTGCAGGTCATGACGTGTGAGCACTTCTCTGGAAAGCGTTCGGTATTGTGCAATTCTTCTTGTCCGAAAAGTGACCTCGTTACATAAAATGGGAGGATTTTTTTTACTTTTGATCCAGGAAGTATCTCCTCCGGTGATATTCTTACAATTCACATCTCGCGAAAATCCGTTTATCCGTCTAAGAGGAGTTTCCCATGAATGACACAATGACAATTTTGACAATTTGTCTTCATCATTTTATTTGAGGCATAACCTAGTGAGATATTAATTTTTAAAATTTTTACGTACCTTTTGGGACATCCTGTACTTTTCATGACTATAGCTCTTTAAGCTGTGTAAATTCAGTACGTTTTCCTTGTTCCACCTGGTTTACTTGGAAACTGTTTACAATTTTATTTAGGCTCATTTTCATATTTCGCTGACAAAAATTACGTGCAAAGGCTCATGTTCCTGGCGAACGAGCCTCGTAAATTTGTTTCTGAATCCAGATGCCTGTAAGCATAATTGCATAAATGCGCAATGTATCCATGGTGCAGGGAAATCTCAAATAGAAACCTTAGACTGCCTGAAGTGATATCACTGATACCACTGATGATATTGAGGTTTGAGTTTTAGGTGGCTCATGCTGTAGACAATTTGTTATGGCTCCTCATTTTCTTTAAGGTTGCATCGGTTTCTCCCCTTAAATACCAGCGTCTTAGGAGATGGCAATTTAATCGCAAAGTTTTCCCTATGGATCAATGTTCGGCATGGTATGAGGAGTTGTTGAGCATATAAATTCTAAAGAATTTCATGGGGCGACAGATTTCATTATGCTGTAGTGGTAGAATTCAATGTTCAACGACATTGTTCATAGTTGAACGAAAAAAAGCAGATAGAAGTGGGAGGAAATGCTTACCTGAAGGAGAGGGAGGTACAATAGTGATCCTGTGATAGCTATGGAGAGGGACTCGAAGACTCCCTTCGCCCCACTTCCAACCTTAGTCTGGAGAGGAATTGGGGGATTCTTTTCATTCTTCCACTCCACCCCTCTCTCTCGCAGGATCTTCTGAATTTGTTCGTGATTATCAGATTTGCGTACTCCATTTTTTTCTGAGAAGGCTAAAGAAAGAGTTAGGAAGTAAATGAAAAGAAATACCAATCACATTAGAATGACAAGACTTCCAATTTAGCATTCACTTCATTTGCGAGATTATTGGCGAGGGTGGCCTCGCGAGGTTCTAATTCATTCGGCGAAAGTTTGAAGATGAGGTAACGACACTGCCTAGTACGTCTTCCACGTACAAGAGCATTATTCCATCAGTTACGTATGCTCAAGGAAGCACTTGGTTGCATCAATCCTATGTTGCATATCTATTCAAAAGTGTGAAGTAATTCATAGGCCATGACTGATATTGATAAAATAGGAATGATGCACATGAAACCTGAGCAAACCGGAGTGAGAAATTTGGTTTTTAATTGATGTTCGATATTTTATTTATGCATGAGTATAATTAAAACTTCGAAATAATATCAATAGAATATAAATAAAAAATGTCAATAAAATATGGTTAATATCTAAAAAGTATCACTCTCACATACACACGCTCATACAAGCTCATGCCTCATCTTTTCTCGGCAATAAAAAAGTTTTAAAGAACAACTCGAGAATCATTCCTTCTTTGAATGATTTGAATTCTTCTTTGAATCCTTCCAAGTCTTTGAAATTGCAAGTGGTTATGGCATTTATGAATATAGTGAAATATTCCCGATATTGAGAAAAACGACTGGTGAAAAATCACCTGCACAAGGAGAAGAGAAAATTTTATTTTCATGAAGCTTCAGGGAGATCTTCCTTGACATATTATTGCACTCATCAGGGATACCTCATGACAACGGTGATTGATAAGCAATCACATTTATTTTGTGTAAATCTTGTTGGTTCCATTGAATGCCCAATAACTGGGCAGCAGCTCAATCATTTCCATAGGCACATATTTTACCGAGGTGAGGTTTTTATTCCTATCAAATTGTTTACACATTAACATTACATTTCTCTTAATCCAAAAAAATCACTGGTTGAATCAATGTACTTCTGCCATTTGGAGGGCAACGATTGTATACCTGATCCTATCACTATTGTAGAATAGTTTCTTGATATTTCCAAATTAATGATGAGATGGGACTTTTTTGTGCAATACTTCAACAGCTTCGCCTTTATACATTAGAAATCTCAAGCAAGGTTCCAACCTCACCTTTACGTCCTTTCAGCATGAAACCCCAATCATGCAGTGGTGAAGATGATGAAAGGAGGGATGCATCAAACGCAGTCCATATCTCAGGAGTAAGGGGAAGGCTTCCTGTCTCCATATTAAAGAAATTCTTTTTCAGGATTTCCTCCCCTACCCTGAGTCCCATTGCACCAAAAGTCGGCCCCTGCTATAGGGAAAATATACATATTCGCAATTGCAGAAGTTCGCCTCGTGGAAGTCAATTAAAATCCAGTCTTGCCAAAGCATACATAGTAATAGAATGGCAGAAAGTATTAAGAAATGGTGAAATTATAGTATACCATGAAGCAATAGTAATTGTAAAGAAAAAGTAAATTCAAGGTTTTATGAATTGTGAATTGTGCAGTCACCTTCAAGTAAATCACGTCACCGAAAAACTCTGGTATAAGATTACCAATATTATTACCTCTCTTCTTTCAAAATAACCAAACACTGACATTTAATTTGTCATGTCCTTTTAGGATTTGGTAGCAATTTTCGTTGTTGTGATGAGTGTTAATCCGCAAGAATAATAATGGGAGCCTGTACGCAAGGCTGCATCTAATGTTTATTAACCCTCCAAAGAAAGCTCCACCACTTACGGTATTCGAAAATTTTCAACTGTTGCAATTCTCCAATTGAATAATCAAATATCTAATATATATAGACGATCGTGACCGACTGACTGACTGACGCTAATTCTAACCATGTTCTAGAAAGGTTAGAAATCTGAAAATTGGTACTCATGTGCCTTTTGGGAAGCAGAGTTCAGAAAAAATCCGACTTTGGAGGTACATGCCCTGGGGATACACATTTTGGGGGGAAACGTCTTTCTTAAATATATTTTGTGACGGTGAGGATGGCATTCAGAGAACCAACTGGTTGTGCTGGGTTCTGTGGTGTAGTAGTAGCATATCTGACTGACAATCAGAAGATTCGGGTTCAATTCCCGGCCATTCATTGGCTGTCTTTTGGATAATCGGCGTTCGGATAATCGGCGTTCGGATAATCGGCGTTCTACTGTACTTCCCTCCTATAATCTACGGTAAGGGGACATATTTCAAAATAGGATTTTTCCTGTACTCAGCCATGGAACAGGTACTTCTGAGGGAAGTTTAAATTTTCTGTCTCTATTTCGTTGGATAAAAAAAATATTCAGGAAAATGGGACTGAAAAAAAGTGCCTTGATGTGTTTTAACGAAAATTTTTATCTTTTTCAATGTAGACTGAGGGAACTCCATGCCACCCAGTTATTCATTGGCTGTCTTTTGGCTTTTTTTGCCTTCCATGTCCCGTTACTCATTCCCCCCTCCATAACATTATTTTTGCTTGAGTAAAACGGAGAGACATGGAAAGCTGAACCCTAGCATGGAGGTGCCTACTGAGACGATGCGTTTAGGAAAAATTCAAAATTTTTTATCCATGCCATGGGGGGATATTTTTTGGGGCCGACGTTTTCAAGTAATTATTTGTCCTGACGTATTGACCTAGTGTGGAAAGATTAAACTTGATATATAACTGCCTATTATAATGCTGCAGAAAAATTTAGACTTTGGAAGTAAATGCCCTGGGGGCACAAATTTCAAATGGAGATGTTTTCAATTAATTTATTTTGCATCAGTTAAACTGATGAACATGGAAAGCTGAAACTTTGCATGAATGTGACTATTGAGAGAAGGAGTTTA
>CAJPEV010003344.1:14402-31798 GCA_905338385.1 Darwinula stevensoni | reverse complement strand
TAAGCATTTCCATTTTGTTTATATGGAAACAATTTACTTATTGAGACTGAGTGCATGTGAAGATGTCTAGCTTGGGCTCCATTGTAGTTCAAAGTGTCCACCTACTTGTGAAGTTTTGAAGAGACTGTGACTTTCATGGAGGGTACAGTGGGATGGAGCTTTTTGCAGCAGATTCTTGGAAACATTAAGAGGGGATGTGGAAAAGTTTTAGATAGACCTCGTGGATCTTGAAACGTCTACAAGCATGAGCTTCTATGAAAGCTGTAGGGACTATTGGATTAATAGTGAGGTACTATGGACCATTCAGTCCTGATGCAGTGATTGTAGGAGTTCTGTTCAAGTAGGGGTCTAGTAGAGGGATGAGTATAGGTTTTGTCAGTATGTGCTGGGCTATACTAAGGTTCCATTGTCTCTCCTTTCCTATTCCTTGCATTTGATTGTAGGAGTTCTGTTCAAGTAGGGGTCTAATAGAGGGATGAGTATAGGTTTTGTCAGTATGTGCTGGGCTATACTAAGGTTCCATTGTCTCTCCTTTCCTATTCCTTGCATACATGGGCAAGATTTGTATGTGTATGGGCCCCTTGAAACAGTCGGAGTGGAGTACCTGGATCTCTGCTTCTCAAGTAATGGGTGATATGCAAAAATATATAAACAATCGCATCTCCAGGGGTTCCACAATTTTGCAGAAACTCTGGTGGACATTGATTCCCAAATGCGATATCTCTATAAAGGCACAAGTCTCTTTTTATATTTTTTTACATGCTTTTTATTCCAACCCTTCTTATGGCCATAAACTTAGGGGGAGTGATCAATGGAATCAGATCACAGGAAGAAGCTGCCATAGTGTGGTTCTTATATTGACTGGCTGGTGTAAGACTTTGTTATATGAAACCAATTGCCACCAAATGTGAGGGTCTTCAGGATTAGCAACTACTTCTCCAGATCAAGAGATCTCCAGTCCAGTGGTTCGGGCAAGTTTGTCACATGCCCCTGAGAGACATCCAAAAAGAGTTTTTCAGTCCATCATGACTGGTGAAGGACCAGTTGGCAGACATTGTGCAAGGCAGAAAGGCTGTGTTGTGCAGCTTTGTCACAAGATGCTCAACATCCCACNGTAGGTACTAGACAGTAAGCAACTAGGATAGTAAAAAAAAAAAAAAACAAATAAAAAACAAAAATACAAAAATATTTAGCTTTAAGAGGGTTAGGCCTACCTTAAAATTAAGGAACGCTCGACCTCGACACGTGATATCGAAATGGGCGAAATCGCCTCTTGATATCACTAACTCTCCTGACTCCTGACTCCTGACTCCTGATGGGCTGAGATTGAAGCGGTGGTTTGCAGTGGCCGATGGATTCGGTGGAATACAGAGATATCTCATGAGACATCCGTAAATTAACATGATGGCTGCCAGTTCGTACAGTGTTTCCGGATTGACTTTAACCCCCCTACCTCCTTTCCGTGGCGCTGTTGCCTGCAGTGAAGTGAGAGACATCTTGTCTTTATCATCATAACTAATGACATGCCTATAAGTTTTACAAGCAGCACGACGGTAGAGGTGTAAGTGGGTCGGGTCTTAAGATCCCGTTTTGACACTGCCTACGTAAACAGAAAGTGAGTATTGCATAATAAGAAAATTAAAAACGCTGCTGGAATTCACATCGACTCGGGTCGGAACTGTACCATTTGGCGGCAGGGGTCATGAAAAAATGGAAAATACAAGTAAATATAGGGATTTGAAAGGACACAATGAGTGTCCTCTCTCTCCCTCTCTCCCTCCCCCATCCCCTCCCTGATACAGTAGGTGGGCTACGGACTTCATCATGGGAATGTGAGATTTTCATTGATAAAGATATTTTATGAGTGAAAGATAAACTTTGAAAAGAAAACCTCCAATGATACCGAGGAAACGATACCGAGCATATTCGCCCCGGAAAGCACTTCTGTAATGAGTGCTAATGTACATGCTAAAGATATTGAAATGATTTGGCGCACGTCAGCAGGACCTCCTATATGTCTGGTCCTCTTATATTTGGCCGGTTCTTGAGTACGCCTGCGCTTCCTGGAACAGCTCCCTACCCGGCCGAGCCGTATTTCCCATCGAACAGGAGCAGAAGTGTGCCCTACGCTTAATCCTTGGGCATGAATATGAAACTTACGAAAAGGCCTTGTCGACCCTGGGCATCCCATCCTTGCAGAAAAGTCGACTGGATCTTACATCTAAATATGCCCATGCCCTCCTAAAAAAAAACCATCGCGACGGCAGGCTTTACCTCCCTACCGACAATGCCCACCAATGAACCTGACAAGAAACATCTCATCTCTCTTGCAAGAGCATAAGTGCCACAGGCGCAGATTCTACCAGTCAGCAATTCCCTTCATGACCTGCTTGATAAACCAGAAAACTGCCAGAGAAGACCGCCACACCGGCTCAGTACAAGCCCCTTAATTTTGTAACCCTTTGACGATGGAATGCAATTTGCTGATGCACGATTATTCCAGAATCATGAATAAACGACTATTATTATTTTATTATTATTTTTGTTATTGAAATCTTCAATCAAACCTGTTTAAAATGTAACTAATTACCTCCATTGAGCTGAAATATATGATTTTGCCATATACTTTACACATGATACTTTTTCGACTCCAACACTGGTCACTGACCACTGTCTTACGGCGAGATTGAGGACTCGATTACACTTCTATTGCTTGAAGCGACATCTATTGCTAGTGTTAGAAGTACTACTTTCCTGAGCGCCAACAGGGTCCATTCAAAAGAATGGAGCCCATATTAACGGGGGTTAAAGTCATTCCGGAAACACTGTATGTCATGCGACCTAAAGGGACTTTCTTCTCAGAACGAGTCGAGACGATTCGAGGAGCTCTGGATAGGCCTACTGTTCCTCGACCGCACTGAAATGGCTCGTGAAACTCGAAAAAAGACCTAAATTCGGTCTAACGTTACACGTCCCCAACGAGGTGTCTCGGAGACGAGGGATTAATTGGTCCGTAACCCGAGGATTGAGTTTCTTTTTATATCGAAATAGGCGAAATCGCCTCTTGATATCACTAATTATCTTGAATCTTGAAAGGTCTAGGCCCGACAGTCCGTCTGTCGGAAAAAAAGCAGGTTTCCTGATCCCTATGCGAGATGGCGCCAATTCGCTAACGCTGGGATTTACCTCATAAAATGCAACTGGCACGCGTCCCCAGTACGTTCGGAACGGTACTTAATATTTTCTTCAGAGACAGCACCGGGGAAGGTATTTGAATTCCTGCGTACATTCGACGAAAGAAGTAGCAGAACCCAATGAGATCCTTGGCAATAATGGCCCGAGGAACGGAGAGAACTGAGTTCACGTGTTGATGTGACTCCATGAGACCCCCTTCATTAAAGTATAAAAACTTTCTTTATATAACGTCGTTAGATCGTGTGGAGGGATACATGGTGTGATCGACAGAGTTCTCGTTTTTTACTGTAATCGCTCTGTATCTCCATCCTTCATCGAGACCCTCTCGTCCTGTCCTGTCCTCGGCATAGAGTCCGTGTCGAGATGGAAGAAGGTGTCGATATCTCGCCGACGATCGTGGAAAACTTCCATATCCATCCGCATGCGGCATTCCATCGTCGCATGCGCAGTGCACGTTGAGAAAATGTCCAGACTCGTCTCATTTCAACGTTGCGTCGATGTTTTATCTATTTTCTTCAACATTGTGTACGTTGAGACTTCGATGCTTTTAGTACGTCGTATCAACATCGATGTGCAGACTGGGCACGTTCCTAAGCATTCTGTTTGTTTATTTATTTTTATTTTTATTTTTTAGTAGCCAGCTTTAAAACACGTTGAATTACCCCATTCGTCAAGATTCGCACCGATGTTATTAGCAATACGTAGTAATGATGATTGCCTCTTATGCATTGGAATGACCTAATGGTACGCTTGCTGATACCGCGTGAAACTGGAATGTGTTTTTTTGCCATCTGTTTAGAGAAGGGCTTGTCGTACCTCTCTGCAACCCTCGGTTGCCGCGTCGGAAGCATGTTTCCTTAGAAATATTGAAAGGAAAAATGGAGCAGGGTAAAACCACCGATGTTTCGGACAGTTAAGCCGGGATAGGATTGGAATTCGCTCGTCGCACCTTAGTGGTACGACCCAGACACCTGTATTTCATTTTTTGCGTCCGGCTGCATGATACGAGTAGGTTTGAGAATGATAAAGGTGGTGACCGTCGAAGCCTTATAGCTTCCGATAATTCCAATGACGTGGGTGTCCGAACTGAGATGCGAAAATATGAAGTCGGAACGGAACGTCGTTTGGACACGCCAGAAGTATGACGGAAATCCGGTCGTGGCATGCGTATTCCCTTTTAGCAGTCCTCTACGTTCCCTAGTTTCCTGTGGAATGAGATCCGATCACAGAATTAAGAATCCCGCGTGGGAAGCGTTTCTCAAATCAGATCGCCTCCGTACGTTTGCTTGAATTTGTCCCGTCCGCGACGCGACATTCGTTTTTGTCCGATACTTGGAAATCGTGCTCGACGATCGCGGCCACCGCAAGTCTTTCGCTTGGCAACATGGTCGTCTTGGGTTAGGAAGAACGAACTCTGATGTCAATCTCGCGAATGCGTATTCATTAACGATAAACGTAGACGTCCCAACTCGAGTGGTTTTACCTCAACCCAGCCGGAAAGGGAGAAGATGGATTCGCGAACGAGAAGGAGTCTCGACGGAGAAGATTCCGACGAGGAAACGGCTCGGTCTTGGACTCGATTCCAGTCGGATGGAGCCAGGCCGACGTTCTGTCGGTACGGCGACCCCATGCGATTCCTAAGCGCGACTTTCTCTTTTCTTTGGCAATCCGTTCCGCACTCGATACCGAAACGGACGACGGGAACGCGGACGGCATCTTCCGGCCCGATGCGATAGATTCTCTCGATATCGTGACGAAACCAAGTTTATTGGGCTCGCAAAGGAAGGTTTCCACGGTTTTTAGTCGGATTCTTGCCACGGCGTGAGGTCCATTGGAGGTCTGGAGGCACACGACACCGGCGAGTTCCTGCAGCAACGATAAAACATATTGCCTATTCTCGATCGACGAGATTCGTTTCTTCCTCGTTCGTCGCCGTCCACCCAACGTTTCGATGGATCCGGGAGCAGAAGTGGCCGAGGCCACGATATCGTTTGCTACGAGTCTCGCATTTCCTTTGGATTCTAAAAAATGAAGCCGATATCCGATTTCGTTTAAATCGAGTGATTGCTATTTGCACGGCAACCGGAATCTTAAACGAAAAATGCCAATCGATATTCAGCTATGGGTACGGTTAACAAAGTCGTCTGCTACGTGGAAACGAACGCGATATCCGTCGATCGTGTTTTTCGTTTCTCGTTTAGATGATGTCGATGACGCTTCGCTCGATGCGAGAGAGGGATTCTCAACTCTTGCGAGTCCACGACTCCATTTTGCGGTGCACGACAACTCGACGACCCCCAATATTTACGTTGCTGAAAATAGGGAGGAATCGAGTCGATGATCTAGCGGCGATTTTGAAACCGTGGGACGAGCCTAACCTTGGCCTAACCTGCAGGCCGCGCGAGGGCTCGAGATTAAAATTTCTCCGTGAAGCACCAAGCGATAACGAGAAGGAAAAAAAGGTATACTGAAGAAAAGAAATAAAAAAAAACAGACCCCAGCTGCTTGCATATTGGCTTTACGTGTACAGGCCCAGACAGCAATCCCCGACTACAGTACATGGTAAAGTATGTGCGCAAGCGCTAGCTTCAAACATCCGTTCCTGCAACGGCTCGACTTTATAACGATCGTGAATCGCAAGTCGAGATCAAAATATATCGTCGAGAACCGAGAAAACATTTTTCTTCGTCTCTCGGTACGTTGCACCACTTGCTGAACTCTTCGAGCAAGCGTAGCGAGCAGCACGAGGACTATGAGAAAAGTTGAGTTGCGACTTGGAAGAAGAAAAGGTGAGGCAAGATGAAATCCTCCGTTTTTAAAGAGGGGCACCCGGGGCACCCCAAACGACTTTTTTTTTCCCAACATGTTAAAAATAGAAAAAGGAAAATACTGTGGATTCACCGTTGATTTACTGGATCGACCATCGAATTGCTGTCGAATTGCCATGGAATCATCGCGTCAAATTTTCTCGCCAATGAATCTTGCAATATTCGTTGGTTTTGGATGCGCTCGTCCAAAGAGTATCGGTCGTGACCCGAACGAAAATTGGAATGCGAGAGTCGGGAAAAGCAATGCGGTCGCTCACGTGCACATCATTACGATCGTGTGAGTCTTTTGGAATCGTCATCGAGGAACGAGGTCCCATGCGATCGGTCACCCTTTGGGAACGAGAAAAGGCGTTCGTCGAAGACGGATTCGGGAATCCGTCTCGGTGGTTAACGAACGGCGAACCGACGTGGATTCCGCATGAAATCACCTGTGACATTTTACGAGGGACAGAATTTGAAAAATTGGAAAAAGAGGGTACTTGATAAGCTCGACGGGGCAAGGAGTGAGTCGTGCGCATAGAAGGGACGGCTACAATGTAGCTCTTGCTTAAATTTCGGATGGATCCTGGAACAGACGTAAAAAGGGTGGTGCACGAGCGGAAGAGGCGATCGAGAGCGATAGCTTTTCCATCAGTCTTCATTAGGATTCTCGATCCGTCTCGACCGGCAAACCGTGAATTCCTTTTTTGTGCATTTGTAAAATTTAGTATGTACACGAACACGTGGCAAAAAGATTCTCGCTTTTGAAGACGACGTAGTTAGTTGAGGGCACCTTCTCATCCCTCTTTCCATTCACTTTTAAACGTACTAAATTTTCTTAGTCTCGCAGTAAGGGCTTCCCCCCCCCTCCCCTACCTCCCAATGTAAAAGCTCTACATCTCATATGAATTTGAAGCTAGTCCCTAACGACCCGCTTGATGGATTCTTCCTCCTGTGGAGATTCTTTTAACTGCAATAGGAAATAGGTTTTCCTTGGGAAAACGGTGAAAATGCCTCGACTGGCTTGAAAGGCATGAGGCCAGTCGAGGAACTAACATTTCTCTCTTCTAAAAGATTTTCCTGTCCCCCCCCCCTATGTGATCCACTCTGAATCCCCCTAGAAGTCGTAACCCAGAGATTGAGAAATGTTGATGAGGTGAAATTCCCGATTAGCGATCGGGACTATCTGATGGACTCTTTCTCGAGGCGTGTGATTTAGAGGACGCGATTTCGTTGGCCATATCCCCACTTCCGACCGGCAAAACTACCGATATCGATACTGGAGGTACGAGTGATTACCCGGCTCCGGCAGGGCGCATGACCAACGGTTGAAGGGAAGTGGCCACGGAATTGTCACAGATGACGTCTCCCAGCTTTCTGTTCGCGATGACCTGGACCTGCTCGGGAGTGAAGCTGTTCGGGAGCCCGGCGTGCGTGAAGAAGAAGCGATCACCGTACTTGAGACGACGGAAGCCCTCGGCCACGTAGCAGGCGAGGGTCCTGCCGATCAAGGCGTCGCTCGCCACCGGTGGTTCCAGGAAACCCGCGCTGTAGATGTCCATGTCGTCCGGGTCCCTGCTCGACGACAAAAAAATCATCCGCTCGATTCCTTTCTTCCCGAAAAAAAACGACGACGAAACGAGAGGAGAGAGATCGCGAGAGGGTCAGACGTGTAGAGGCTCCGAACGATGTCCCATTTCTTCTGGGAGAATTCCTCCGGCCTGGAATCCCAATCCTTGAGTTTCTCCGTCCCGCAAAACGCCCTGTATTCGTTGTACCCGAGGATGCCGTGATCTCGGCCGCGCTGCAGGTATCGCGATCCGAAAACAAGGAAAAGGCACGTGACGGAGCGGCTGCAGCCCGAACGGGAGCAACGTATCGCGACTATGAGCTCCTTTGGCGAGAGGATTCCATATAAGTCGTATGCCAACCTGAACGCTGACGGACACGAGATCCATGCCGAAATCGTTCGAGGAGAGTTTCAAGAGGTAATTCCGAACGCCGTCTGCAAAATGTCGATCGAAAGACTGGGTGTGCTGCCCTGAAAAAAAAAATTCAGTTTTCTCCTTCGACTGCAAAGTTCGGTTTCCTGTTTCGCGAAAGACGAACGACGGCAGACCTGCGACGCCGAGAAGCAGAGCCGCGATTCCGTTCTCGAGCAGCGGTGTGGCGTTCCCGTAATTGTCCTTCAGGAAGTACGTACTCTCTTCGCCTTCTTCGGAGAGCATCAGCACTTCGTTCTGCACCAACGAGTGACCGAACCTGCAACGGGAAGGAGGCGTTTATCGGATGCTCTGCATCTTTCCATAAGTACGACTCTGTGTGCTCTACACGTCTCCAATCGCCCAGACTTCTATGCGCTCACACTAAACCTGGACATTTAATTTGTTTCAGATTCAGATTCTTCAATCAGAACATCATAAATCCTCATTTTTCTATGTGTTCATTAATTACGTAATAAAAAGAGGAAAGTGGGAAGAAAACGCCACAACTACAGTCACATCAACTCTGCATATGTGCCCTCCTATCTATCAATCCCATTCTAACTTGTCATCTTATTTGGATTTATACACAAAAATTGCAGAAGCAAATGGGTGGAGTGAGGGTGTCTTTTCCTTAATAAACTAGGAGACGAAACGTCTTCCTAGACGAAAAGTCTGCCACACGAATTTACGGTGGCCTAGTAAACTCCTTAATTTTTGACTTAACTTTTGGTACAAGTGTCGTGTACTGAGTCACAGGTCCGATCCACTCATACTCCAATCCTAAAAAGCACTACCGCTCTTCCACCCTCTCATGCTTTCTAGGGACTCTGTGAACATGGTACAACAATATCCGGGTTTAGGACTTCTCCTGTTTGTTATGAAAAGAAAATTTGTTGCAGGGCTTCCACAGCGTTGGCGGGAAAAAAATCAATGAACATCTATATGATAATTTGACTGACGCCCTAGCCCATGCACAACGCTTGGAGGCAGCAGAGGCCTTGGAGTCTTCTCACACTGAACCTTGGTCAATAAACCCCGCAGCATATGGTGCTGCTGCTGCTTTTTCTTCCCCTCCAGACCCAATGCCTTCATCTGCTTCACTATCTAGGGACATTCAGGAATTGCGACATGAGATCGCCGAGTTGAGATCAATGATGAAGGATCTTTTGCAGTCAAAGACTAGGAGGCACTCAAGGCACCGAGATTCAAGCTCCAGTTCGGACAGTGAAGGATATAAGAGTGGACGACGCTCAAGTAGTTTCGGCAGATCTCACTCTCGCAGGAGAGACTCAAGGTCATCCGAGAGGTCGGGATGTGGATTTTGCAAAAAAAAAAGTGGCCATTCTTTCGCAGATTGTTATACACGGAAAAATTGGCTCTGCAAGAACTGTGGGAAGAAGGGGCATAGCCCTCGCTATTGCAAAGCTTCCCAAGTTCTTGGGAAGCACCACAAATCTTCCAACCCGTTGGGAAACTAGGGCAGGTTGGTGTGAAGGGGCCAGCACCAGCCACGAATGAGACTGCCCCACATCTTCTCTCAAAGAAAGTTCATTTTGCTGACCATGAAGTTATCTCTCCACAGTCCAACCCGAATACAGACAGGCTTAATTTATCAACTAGAATTGATGAGCCAGTAAAAGGGATTTTGAAGATTAGTCGTAAAGCCAAAAGCCATGAGCCACTTTTTGTAGGAATTGTTGCAGATGTCCTCCCAAACCCTACACAACTGCTTTTGCAAGCACATATAGAGGGGAAACCTTGTAAGTTGTTGGTGGATACGGGTGCTGCTTTGAGTTTAGTGGATAGTAATTTCTCCAGGCTAGGTGAGTATGAGGTTAGGATTTTTCGTGATGGCGAGAAGGTGGGAGAGTACGAAAGATCCCTGAGACACTTGTACCATGTTGTTATAGGCCCAAATCCTGAAGAGGACAAACAATACTTCAGAAAATTTGTTGCAGGGCATCCACAGCGTTGGCGGGAAAAAATCAATGAACATCTATATGACAATTTGACTGACGCCCTAGCCCATGCACAACGCTTGGAGGCAGCAGAGGCCTTGCAGTCTTCTCACACTGAACCTTGGTCAATAAACCCCGCAGCATATGGTGCTGCTGCTGCTTTTTCTTCCCCTCCAGACCCAATGCCTTCATCTGCTTCACAATCTAGGGACATTCAGGAATTGCGACATGAGGTCGCCGAGTTGAGATCAATGATGAAGGATCTTTTGCAGTCAAAGACTAGGAGGCACTCAAGGCACCGAGATTCAAGCTCCAGTTCGGACAGTGAAGGATATAGGAGTGGACGACGCTCAAGTAGTTTCGGCAGATCTCACTCTCGCAGGAGAGACATCCGAGAGGTCTGGATGTGGATGTTGCAAAAAAAGTGGCCATTCTTTCGCAGATTGTTATTCACGGAAAAATTGGCTTTGCAAGAACTGTGGGAAGAAGGGGCATAGCCCTCGCTATTGCAAAGTTTCCCAAGTTCTTGACAAGCACCACAAATCTTCCAACCCGTTGGGAAACTAGGGCAGGTTGGTGTGAAGGGGCCAGCACCAGCCACAAATGAGACTGCCCCACATCTTCTCTCAAAGAAAGTTCATTTTGCTGACCATGAAGTTATCTCTCCACAGTCCAACCCAAATACAGACAGGATTAATTTATCAACTAGAATTGATGAGCCAGTAAAAGGGATTCTGAAGATTAGTAGTAAAGCCAAAAGCCATGAGCCACTTTCTGTAGGAATTGTTGCAGATGTCCTCCCAAACCCTACACAACTGCTTTTGCAAGCACATATAGAGGGGAAACCTTGTAAGTTGTTGGTGGATACGGGTGCTGCTTTGAGTTTAGTGGATAGTAATTTCTTGAAGAATCAAATCAAAATAAGCCAAAATAGAATCTCTTGGCAAAAAGAAACACCTACCGTTATATCAGCAATTTTATTGTCCTCCATACCTTCTGGGTACTGCCTAAGTTGCTGGACCCTTGCATTCTGTTGGGATACGACTTTTTAATCTCAAACCCCCAGGGAACTTTTATGTTAGATTTAGATCAAAAGCAGATAGTGAGGAAAACAGGTCCAGATTCTTTTCAGCCATTGGGTCTCATTCAGGCAGCAGAAAATAGTGTGGTGCCTGCCCGGTCTGAAATTTGTTTCCCCGTTTTGCTCTCTGATGTGTCCACAGATTGTCATGACATTGTAATGATAGAGCCACATTCTAGCTTACCTGATGGATTGGTATTAGCTAGAAGCATAGGTCCAATTCATAATAATATGCTTCTTGCACGCCTGGTCAATTTGGGCCAGGAAGAAGTCATTCTATACCGCAATCAACACCTAGGTTTTGCAAATGTGGTGTGTGCTATTCAGCCTGCCACAGATCTTGATTCGAAGCACATGGTTTGTGCAGCGCATACCACCTCTAGTGTTGCTCCGAAGGATGCTTTGTCTATGTCAACTGATTTTCATCTATTCGACATTGACTGGAATAGTCTATCTCCAGATCAGGTGCAGCAGTTTCATCAATTTCTGATTGAAAATCAGGATATTTTCACTTTCCCTAGAACAAAGCTAGGTCGTGGAAAAGGTGTTCAACACCATATTAACACAGGGGATACACTCCCTGTTCGACAGTTTGTACGGCGTGCTGCTCCTGACAAAAGACAAATCATTAAAGAGCAAATCAGTGATATGTTGCATCATGGTCTTATCGAGCCTTCGGTGAGCCCATGGAGCTCGCCAGTGGTTTTGGTTCAGAAGAAGGATGGCACTTGGCGTTTTTGCATTGACTTTCGCCGATTAAATGATGTCACTATCAAAGATAGCTATGCTCTACCCAGAATCGATGAGTGTCTTGACTCATTATCAGATGCAACGATTTTCTCTAGTCTTGATATAGCCTCTGGTTATTGGCAAATTGAAGTTGCTGAGGAAGATAAACCAAAAACAGCTTTCCCTACACATGTTGGCTTGTATCAATTTTTGGTGATGCCCTTTTGTTTAACTAATGCACCAGCAACATTTCAACGGGCTATGCAACACACTCTAAAAGGTCTCCAGTGGGAAATATGCTTGTCATATATTGATGATATTCTTGTTTTTTTCACACAATTTCCAAGATCATCTTATTAGGCTACAGAAAGTGTTTGATCGGTTGCGAGCAGTCGGTTTCACTTTAAAGTCACAGAAATGTCACTTCTTGAAGAGAGAGATTCAATATCTAGGCCATGTAGTGTCAGGTCAGGGTATTTCTCCAGATACTGCTAAAGTTCAAGCAATTCAGGAATGGAAATTTCCATCGAATGTTAAGGAAGTCCGTAGCTTTCATGGTTTAGTCTCTTATTACAGATGATTCATCAAGAATTTCTCAACAATTGCTAAGCCTCTAGTGGCTATGACTGAGAAGAAAGCACGAATAAACTGCTCACCAACAGCATTCCAATATTTTTCACAGCTCAAAGCTGCCATTATTACAGATGATTCATCAAGAATTTCTCAACAATTGCTAAGCCTCTAGTGGCTATGACTGAGAAGAAAGCACGAATAAACTGGTCACCAACAGCATTCCAATATTTTTCACAGCTCAAAGCTGCCATATTGCAGGCTCCTATACTGGCCTTTCCTGACTTTTTTAAACCATTCATTCTTGACACAGATGCTTCTGGTGTTGGTTTAGGTGCAGTCTTATCTCAAAAAGTAAATGGGAAGGAACACCCTATTGCTTTTGCCAGCAAAATGCTTAATAGCAGGGAGAGGAATTATTCAGCAACAGAAAGAGAGGCACTTGCTATTGTATGGGGAACTCGACACTTTCGAGCGTACTTGACACAACAACCCTTTGTGCTCCGAACAGATCACGCCCCTCTTTAAGTATTTGCGATCCCTCAAAGATCCCAAAGGCCGTCTTGCACGGTGGGTCATGGAACTTGAACAGTTCCAGTATTCTATTGAATATCGGCCTGGCAAATCTAATCTGCATGCAGATGGTTTATCTCGTCTGCCACTTCTTGATTCACAAAATAGTTTAAATGAAGCCAATGAGGATATTTTTCCACCACTCCCTTCAGATTCTTCTGGTATTGCAACTGTGCAACTTTGTTCAGGGTGGAACGCTTATGACCTACTTCAACAGCAACGTTGTTGTACAAAATTGTCTGTGATATTGGATATAATAAACAATAGGTATGTGGAAATTCCTGATGTTAGAATGGATGCAGAGCTCTCCCATTATTTGCATCTAGTCAAGCGTGATGAGATCACTTGTCCAAATGGATACCTTCAATATAAGCAACGTATTTTGGTTCCAGTGTCTGAGAGACAGATACTTTTACGAATGGCTCATGACAACCCAACTGCTGGACACCTGGGTGTGCAAAAAACCATGGCTAGGTTGCAGGATAGGTATTACTGGTGGGGTATGGAGGAATCAGTACGGGATTGGATATCCACTTGTTTTATGTGTCAATCTTTCCATGTTAAGCGACCTGCAATTCAGGAGCCTTTGCATTCAATGCCTATTGCGCAACCATTATCTATTTGGGCTTGCGATATGCTCGTGTCCTTGCCTATTACACCAAGAGGAAACTGTTGCATTCTGGTGGTTTGTGATTATGGGACTCGCTGGGTGGAGGCTTTTGCCTTACCCAACCCAACAGCAGACACTATTGCCTGTATATTAGTCAATGAGGTTTTCTTCAGGTGTGGGTTGCCTGATGCCCTTCATTCTGATCTAGGGCCCAACTTTGAATCATATTTGTTAAAGGCAATATGTCATTTGGTTGGTATTAAAAAAACTCGAACGACACCATATCATCCTAGAGGGAATGGGTTAGTTGAACGCATGAATGCAACTATTAAGAAATGCCTTGCATCCCTTGCAATTGACTATCCACAAGACTGGGACTTAAAACTCCCTTCATTGTTGTTTGCCATTCGTATAAGTCTACAGAGCTCTCTCAAGGTGTCTCCTTATGAGGCTCTTTTTTAATATTTCACCAAAAAATCCCTCTTGATTTGCGTTATCAGGAATCGATACCTGGCAACCTTCCTATCCGCAGTTCTGTTAACACGTTGGCGACAATGCGTCCTGATGCCAGGATGCAGATTTTTTTTCAATGAATACCCTCTGGAACTGTTGAGAACGTTCCAGAAGATTATGATATCGTAATTACTGATAAAAATTCCAAAAAATTCATAAAATGCGCGTGGTCCCACGCGGCGGACAAGCAAAAATAGGCTGGTCGTCAACGTGCAAGTGGAGGCACTACAAAATTTGCAAAAGAATTTACAAGAAGCCCAAACAAGACAAAAAATGTACTTTGATAGTAGGCATTTTCCTCCTCCACTCTTGCAAATTGGTGATGTTCAGAAGGCATATAGGCTTCGACCGGGTGAATATCCCAAGCTATGTCCTAAGTGGGCAGGTAGGTATAGGATACAGAACATCTTGCCAAGTGTTGTTCTTGAACTCATTGATAGTTCAAACAAAATCCATAGGGAGAATTTTAATAATGTTAAGCTATTGTTGGAACGGCCCAAACAGCAAACTGTAATTGTGCCTTCAACACATTCCTCTTTGTCTCATGATAGAAATAGTATTGACAATGATGACGAGAATGGTAGTTATGAGGTAGTACTCCAACCTGTTGCTCAGGAGACTAATTTACCCCCTAATGGGGATATGAAGAAGTCAACTACTACCAAAACAGGTAGTATACAATCTTCTCAGAATGAAATGGACCCAGATATGCCAGTTCGTGAATTCCAACCCCATGTGAGTCGTACTGGTAGAAGGATAAATCCTCCAGTGCGTTTGCAGGATTATTATGCCGTAGATGCAATAGCAACAAAACCTGAAAAAATCAACCAGTATTACTATGTCAGTGGCAGATGATACTAAGAATTCAGATGAGTTGGTACAATCTTTAAAAGAAGAACAAGCAAAAGTTTTAGCATACATGCAAATACTGGAATGCAAATTGTATGATAGTAATGAGGTTTCATCTGAAAAAGTTTTACAAACAGAGAAGCAACTTGACAGTCTTGAATCCTTGGCACGAGATGCTGATTTTCAGGCACGTGTCTGTGCTGGACAGATTGACTTAATGAAACATAGTTGGCTAACACCTACAGGTCATACTGAAAAAAAGGAACAACCTCCTCAGTTGCCATTTCCATTCTCAACTCCATTGATTCATAAAATTCAATCAAATAAAGGCTCAAAATTGCCTGTTCCATCCTGGCATGTTACGCCAAGAAAGCCTAATTCAGAGTAAACTTTTTTTTTCTTTTTTTTTGTGGGGGGGGGGGGTTGTTTGGAGGGTGAAATTACCTAGAAACACCTAGTCCTATTACTACCTCAACGCATTCCTCTTGGGTTATTCACAACTTTCTTTTGTTTTTGTTTTGTTTTCTTTTGAGCACTGTGGTTGCCTTCTGTTTATTTGAATTGTTAAATTTGGGGACAAACTGTTTATTAGGGGGGAGCCATGTGATGGGGTAATGCCATCACTGCCACCCACGTTTATGTGGGCCCCTGATGGTAATACTTGTTAGTCTATTCTGAGTGGATGCCTTGAGGATGCTGGTGCTTTGTTTTGTATAGGTCTAGGAGAGCCATGTTTTCCTGTTAACCTTTAGGCCTAAGTATTTGCTTAACAGGACTAGACCCTTTTAAATACATTGAAGCAATAGTTGGTTGGAAAAATTTTTTCCGAACTTTGAAGGCCTGACCCATCATTGCCGAGGATGTGCCTGCTCCAGGTTGTGGTGAACATTTACCTACATCAAGTGTTATCAGTAATCATTTTTTCATGATCTCCAATGACTGCATCCAGAGTGAGTGCTGCTTTTTGTGATATCAGTTTTTGCTGGCAAGATGAATTACTTCAAGAAGATTCAAGTTACTCCCTCCCCCATTGTTTGGAGGCCTGAAATTAGGATTGAGAACTACTGATTACTTGTCATTATCAGGACTCGTTTCACCCTAGCCCATCAGTTGTGAACAATGTCAAGAGCTGATGTAGAGGTTATTCCAATGTGCCTGGGACACCTAAAGTGTGTGATCTATTAATCAAGTTGTTTTTGTTGTTTGTTATTAAAAGTGAATCTCTGTTCATTAGGCCTGTGTATTTAGGTAAATTCCATTGAGAAATCTAGACCTGATATTTAAGTATCAGGTTTGGGCTGAGGCCGACAGTAGGATTCACCAAACTCTCACCACCTCCTTTTTTCCTTGGTTTTTCACTTCTTAATCATTGTGATGGTGTGAGCTTTAAAGTAAACTCCCTTTCTTTCTCTCAAGAATATAAACTTCAGCAAACACCATTACAACAACATGGTTTCAATGTGGAACAAATGAGACTCCACAACTATTGAGTTGCATGCCGTCTATTATCATGTATTTGAATAATTATTTTTTTTTATTCGGAAACAAATACGAGGGATTTCTCAAAAGTTCTGCCAGTAGACCACAAGTCGTCGTCGGAGGCGGCCGCAAAGTGCTACTTTGGGGCTACTGGCAGAACTTTTGAGAAATCCCTCGTACATAAACAATTTCCATTTATCCTACGGTCATCGCGGAGACGTCTTGCATCCTCTTATTGACGTTATGTTACCAGGGTAGTGTAGCCTAGGCGCGATCATAATGACATACCAAGAGCACTCACTAGATGGTATCCATGTTCCCCTGTAGCCTCCTAATGCAATTACGGATCTGTCACCTTCCATTAAAGCGTTTTCTCCCCACTTTCCTCTTTTTATTACGTAATTGATGAACACATATATTAGAGAAATGTTGAATTATGATGTTCTGATTGAAGAATCTGATTCTGAAACAAATTAAATGTCCAGGTTTAGTGTGAGCGCATAGAAGTCTAGGCGATTGGAGACGTGTAGAGCACACACAAGGCAGGCCTTCCAAGACACCCTCGATTCCATTCTTCCCGATCGTGTAAACCTTCTATCTAATCAGGATATGGATGACGCTGTCCTTGCCCTGACTAGTTCTTTTCAACTTGCTCAAAATGCTTCTATCCCCACTTTCCTCCCCAAGACTCAGAAGCCCTATAGCCTCTCAAATAAAACGTTAGAAATCATTAGGAAGCGGCGCCGCCTACGAAGAGACTATATGGCGACAAGGGATCCCGGTATTAAGCAATCGATCAACCAATTCAACAGGGAAATTAAGGAGCGTATTGCCCAGGATAGGGAATCTTACTGGAACAATCTATGTGAGAAGCTTAATGATGAGACCAATCCAAAGGAATTTTGGACCTTACTTAAGAGAGTAGCCCCCAAAAGTACAGGTAGTGTAATTAAGCCACTCAAAGTAGGCAATGAGACATTTACGACCCCTTTGGGCAAAGCAGAAACTTTTGCTACATCCCTACATAAAACAATGCAGGTACCTCCC
>CAJPEV010003344.1:2327-14083 GCA_905338385.1 Darwinula stevensoni | reverse complement strand
AGGATCATCGATTGTCCGACTAAAGAACTGAAGCTCTTGTTTAAGTGACTTACCCCCACATAGCATAAACAGTCTTATAACTCTTAATATGGAAATAAGTGGTTCCGCGCCGGAATCGGTCCGTTATCCCCGACATTCTTCCCAGAACAACGCATGACATCTATCTCTGATTCGAAAATATTCTTAGCACTATCTCTTACCTAAATTATTGTCTAATTATGCTCTCTCTACAGGTACTACAACCTCGACTTCACCACCACCCAGCCCCGTTAACAAAGTAACCTTAACAGTAAATTAGCCACGGGGCGCCCAGCTTGAAGCGCCTACGGGCGGACCAAGCTGGGTCTAAATGTCAAAATTACATGGAATTGGGCACCAAAAAAGGATTTTAAAAATTCTTCTTACCATTTTCCGGCACCTGCCTTGGCAGGAGCAGCCCAAGCTACATTTGATACCCTGACTGGATCCATAGCATCATAATTTAGGCCCAGCAAAAGAAGTAAGGCACTTGCAGCCAGGTTTTCCTTTTCAAATAATGCTAGTTATCCTGCCCTCTCACCCAACTCTTAGCAGGGGTGATCCCCACCACGTGGAGATCACAGGGCTATAAAAAAAAGAAAAAAAAAACACACAAGGATAACCTGAAGTGATCCATTCACAAATGTCCTAGGAGAGTTGAAGGAATTTATCCTCGTTTTGTAAATCAGTTAGGTATACAAGGTTTTGGTGCTGTTTGCAGAACTAAAGAAGAAACATATTCTCCAACTTCTCAGTACTCTAGTGGGTACTGACCTATAGATACTGAAGGGGATTTATCCTCTTTTGTGTATGTAGTTCATTATCCATAGGTCATGCGATTCATTTTGATGAATTTACCTCTACTTTATCCATGGAGAAACCCAATCACGAGGGACTCATTGAGGTATGTTGAATGAATGTTGACAAAAATGACATCTTCATATTGAATCAATGTGGCACCTCAATGTTGTTTCAGCATCATAAATGTTGCCATGAAACATTGTTTCAATGTTGTTCCACATGGATGTGTTACCTGGGCAATGACAGCTAATCCATTCTCTTGTGCGCCATCTCCAGTTACTTTTCTTATCTCAGTGGAAGAAACCAGACAGTGGAGACCTTTTCCTTCCATGGCGTGGAAATGACAGCTTCATTCGAAAGTCACTTCTGTATTCGATGACCATGTAAACAGCTGGGTATATGCTCCGCGGCATATAATCGGGAATGTAAGCTCTCCAGTGCGTCATGTACAGTTTGTTCCAGAATGTTCCTGCGATATCGTGTCAAAGACACATCTCGGCCTGCAACACAGTGGCAATGGGAACCGATAGAGAACCTAAGCTCTCTTTTGATATCTGATTTGAATAGAGAGAAGTTCATTCAATGGGACGGGTATCGGGGAATCATTTGTCGGTGAGCCTTAAAGCTTTCCACGATGAAAACAGCTCCGTTTTATTGGCCCAATCGTGGCCCTCATTTCATTGAGAAAGTTTCCAAAGGTTTCAATAGTGAGACCACCATTCATCATCTTCGAATATACTGAAATCCATGTGTGGGAGAAATCATAGCAATTGGAATCATGTTCCCTGTTAGTATCAACCCAGTCCGATCTCTTCGATGGGCAAGTGTGAGAAAGCCAAACTGCAAACATATCTCAGCGTGGAAATTGAGGCAGAAACCCTCGTATCGGGAACTAAATAGTTGCCTGCTTTGGCTCATAGGTTCATGTTGGCTGTCGTACTGAAAGAGACGCCAAAATCTCTTTCCTCGTGATGGATCTGACTATCCATAGACCCTGTTCGCATCCAAACAAAAATGTTGTGACGCTCGTGAGGAAGTTTCACTCCGCGTCCCTCTCAATCCTATGAGCCATCTTTCAGGCAGTATTCATCTCTTTCTTAGAGGATGTTCTTTTATGCATGTTATATCGCAAACTTCCTTTTACATTACCACAGACAGGTCAGAGAAAAGAGGTCGTGCTGAATGAAGTCGTTCTTTCCATGGGAAAAAAAGGAATTGGGAAAGATTTTGTCCTTTACTGTCTGTTTTCTCGTTGCTTCCCCTCCACTGTCTGGACATGAATTCCTTTCGGTGGAATGCGGACCCTCGCCTCATCACGTCCATGACGGAGGTTCTCTCTTCTCAACACTCGGGTTCAGAATCGAGTTGGTTGGAATACGCCATCCGTGAAGACGCACTGGGTAACGAGTGATGCGATCCATTTATTATATTCCTATCACCTAAATGTAGAATTCTCGCCCCCCATTGACTTCCCCTTGACCTAGAACTGGAAGAATCGAAGGAAGGGGTCGTGAGGCTGTTGCTTTGGCCGTGAGCGCGTTAGGATTTCTCTAATGATGGAGTCCCCCCCCCCCCCAAAAAAAAAGAGCATATTCCCCGGTTCTTGACCTAGAACTGGAAGAATCGAAGGAAGGGATCGTGAGGCTGTTGCTTTGGCCGTGAGCGCGTTAGGATTTCTCTAATGATGGAGTCCCCCCCCCCCCCAAAAAAAAAGAGCATATTCCCCGGTATAGAGTGATCTCAGTTCCTTAAAATTAAATAAATTAGGGAACAGGTACCCGCATCACCATGCTCAAGGAACGCAATGTCGAGAAAAGATGGAGAAAATATAATTTTAGGCTATTAGGAAATGATGTGATTTATTACCATCGCGGGCCTGTCACTTTCCATGACAGGTCTGACATAGGGAGAAAAGCCTGCTACTACGATCTCAGAGTCTGTTATCTGCACTATGATGCGGCTTCTTTTTACTGTTATTTTAAGTCATCTTTCAAATCTCATTTGTGTACATCGAGGAACATGTCTCAAGTAGGAGAACGGTGCAAGAGACTTAGAGTGACATGCACCAAATTAGTTAAATATATATACATTTTTTTAATTCGGACGACGACATAATGTTTTGACGCTGTATGACCACGCCGATGTCTCCAGGCGATGAATGCAGAACGCGGAAAGTGAAGGGAGGGGTACAAAAAAAAAGGGGGGAAGTTGATCAGATAAGGGATCCAGATGGATTTTTAAGAATTGGTTTCCGTCGGAGTGAGCCCTGAGGGGAAAGAGGGGCGGGGAGACACTATGCGACATCTATGCAACACCTTCGCCCTAGCTCGTTTTTCAGGAAGGGTAGGACCAAAGACCTTATACTAAGAAGACTGGGCACTCTGTGGCGGCACCTTTGATGTCGGAGAAACCTTCTGCCCTGGTGGTTGGCCCCGGAACTACGCAGAACTGATCAATGGGATCATTGGATCGGAATGTCGCATGAAATATGTCTGCTTCTGGATCATGCTAAATGCTGCGCCTACGCACCATGCCACGAGAAATTTGCCAGATGGGTGGAGAAGTTCGTTGCATCGGTTTCCCAAGGATCCGGAAAGGCACGTGCATGTGCTCACCTAGGGCTTTGCACTAGGCCTGTGGTGATGACTTTACAAATATAACAGGCGGATAAAGTAAATGCTGAGTAACCTCAATGACCCTATCGAAAAGGGCAACATTTTTGCGTCTCGTATTTACAGACCTGTTAGAATAGGATGAATTCAATTTTGAACGGACAAAAACAGGCTGTGGATAATTATCTTCCAGCTTTGATTTGGATTTACAGCCTTATGTTCTTGGGGTCCAGTTGGGTTATAGCTGGCTTCTTACTCGCACACATTGTTGCTGGCAGCTAAGCCAAAATGTTCTCGGCAATAGATGAGATTGCCATTGTGATTCATCGATCTCCAGTTCATGAAAATAATGCAGTTCGTAAATTAACAAAAAAATTAAGTGATTCCTTGTTACATTAGTAACCTAAGCAGCATCCAATTCTGTCTTAATTCAAGAATCGTAGCCCCCCCTGGGGAGATCCATCGAACATTGTTTTCCCATCTCTCCATGGTCTTCCGCTGCCATGTCAATCGATCGAGCGAAATAGAAATGGCGTCAGACTTCGGGCGCGAATTCGTTCAAGAGACACTAGCGCTCTGCTCCAAGAAACGTTGACGTTAGTCAACTCGGGCCAACCACCAGGGCATAGACCGCCGTTGCGGTTGCCCTGCTTTCGCGCATTCTCCAGTCTTCTTAGTGTCAGGTCTTTGGGTAGGACCCCCACTTAGGGGGTCGACGGGATGGAGCAAGTGGGGCGGATTCTTGCCTGTAGGCGGAGGTAGCAAAGATGTTGGTGTGGCTTGGATCGAGGCTCGGATCGTAGGTCGACGGATAATTCACTTCGAGTCCGTAGTCTTCCATGTACGACGAACTGCCAAACGCTTCCAGTAGGAACTCTCCGTAGTGGATGTTCTGCATCTCCGCACCGACGATCTTCCTAGATCGCGAAAGGAAGAAGCGCGGACAGGATCGTATCGGTGAAGGAGCTCTAGGCGTACCCAAACGAACCTGGCTTCCTGGAAGAGTCGTTCGTCGTCCCAGGCTGGATTGAGAGCCTTCAACTCGTCTGCGAGCCTGTTGTGCTCCTTCATGAACACTAGAGGAGGGAGAAGTCCCATTCGGTACAACAACGTTGTATCAACATTGAGAATAGGTTGAAACGTTGAGACTTGGTTGAAGTTGAGAATTCGACGAAAAATCATCAATGAAATGCTAGCTATTCATAATTGACCGTATTTTCAGCATTTGGTGACTACTTGTGAATTAGGGAAGTCGTTCAGAGGCTATTAGGAGCTTTTTTTTCATCGTATTCTCAATGTTGTTTTTACGTGGAGTTATCGACATCATATCGACAGAAAATAGGTTCTAGGAATCGACGCGAGATGGCGCCTAACCGCTGATTCGGCGGTTCTTACCCTGATGCCTTGAAATTAACAGTACCCTGCATTTTTCATACAGTACCCGATCTTTTCCCATTTACGTCATAGGGGAAGGTATAGGAATTCCTAGATAGAAATGTTTAAGGAGGTTGTCAGGCAGAAGGAGACCCAAAGTACTTCTGGCCAGTGGGTCAGAGGAGACACGCTCAATTTTCCTAAATCTCCACATGGCACGCAAGGGCCCAGGCTGCAGTCTTTTCTCTAACTATTGTTGCGTTTGGCGCATCGCTATGAACCCCTCCAAATCCTCCCTCCTTCTCTTTGCTCGAGATAATAAACCCTACGGTGCCAACAATCGCATGAACAGGAATATCATCCCTCAGTCTCGCTCGACCCGTTTTCTTGGAATACATTTCTCCAGCAATTTGAAATGGAATAATCACGTAGATGTAATCCGCGCCAAAGCTACTAGGAAACTTAACTGCCTAAAAGTCCTCTCTGTAGCCAAAAGGTGCGAACCCCATGTAATCCTAAAACTCTATTGCACCTACCTTCGCCCTGCACTAACATACGCCTTTGCTGCCTGGGCTAACTGCCCCGAGGCGGTCCTCAGCCCGCTCGAAAGAATCGAACGAGCTGCAATCAGATATGCCTTTCGACTTCCTACTTATTATTCTAATTCCTCCCGAGGCGGTCCTCAGCCCGCTCGAAAGAATCGAACGAGCTGCAATCAGATATGCCTTTCGACTTCCTACTTATTATTCTAACTCCTATATCTATCGAATTAGCGGACTAACACCTCTTCCCCAACCCTCCTCTGAATTAGCACTTAACTACTTCAACGACCCTAAAAGGCCAGGAGACATTAAGGAAAAACCCTCAAAACTAAATTTCAAAAATGTACCATTGGGCGCTTCAAACATAGAAAAACCTATCATTTCCATAAAATCCTTGAACGCTTCGGAAAGAGTTGCACTTTAACTCCCCCCTACCCCCATTCCCAGCGCCTCCCCTCCACGTGAGACTACCCTTTCTCACAACTCACCATCCGTAACCCAACGCCCTCATCATCTCCATCACCATCTCTCTCTCTCTCTCATTAAAATGGGGGAAAAAAATGCAGACTCCCTCGCTTCTTCACATTCATCCCTGCGGCCACCTCCCCCCTTGCACAAGATTTTCTAATCTGCTTGGCATGCACCCTCATACTTCCCTTCGCGCACCCCCCCTAACTCTCAGCTCTTACTTTCGCACGCGGAAACCTGATAAGGCCCTTCCGGTCAGCTGGTTCCGCAAACGCCTTTTGATCTTCGAGGCATCTGTCCTTAACCCTTCCGATAATATGTAAATATAATATCGACCTAAAAAAAATCACACCTTACTGACTCACGAAGTAAAACGGCTAGGACCCATAGATTTCATTCTTCTTCGGCTCAGGTGGACCTAAATACTAAGCGGCCCAAAACACTGATACTAAGCTCTCTCTCCTACATCTACAGCTACGTTGAGGTGTGTTTCATTTCAACTTTGTGGCAACATCGTGGCAATATGATACGTTGAAAAGTCAACCTTTTTTCGACATCGATACGACGTTGATGTGCCGAATGGGGTGTTTCCATAGAGTAGAGAGTATAACTAGAGGCTTCCACTTAGCTCGAATCCCATTCATTGACAGGGTCACAATATAGATGTCGGTGTCGATCCTCCACCTAGCGGACGCACATCAACAACTCCCCCGTGGCCGAGCTGCAGACTCAACGTGACACGCGTGTTACGTAGCTGGATCTCTACGGGTCGAATCCCCGAATGAGTCGAATCCCGATTCCGCTGCCACGAAGCACGTCCCATGGAAGTGTTGTTGATAACATGCCACCATATCTCTCTGTAATATTTGGACCCTCCCCTACCCCTCGGAGTGGAAGCCTCTAGTTACACTCTTTATGGTATTTCTATTTCCTCTACCAAGAGGGATCGAGTCGAGGGGAAAAGTCTTATGAGTGTGGAGACTTTGGAGCCCGGGATTTTCCATCACTCGTATGTCCCCGGATACGAAGTCTTGGGAGCCGTCCCCGAATATCTGGTCTCCGGTCGGAAGGAGCCCCGAATCTTTCGTATTCGTCACCAACTTCCCTGTTCACGCGATGCAATCGATGCAACGAGACGATGCGCCGTGCTTCCGTCGGATGATAGCATTGGAAGAGCCGAGAGGGTTTGACAAAAAAAAAAAAACACCAAAGGAAAAGTATGCTACGGCAAAATTTAACAAAGGAAGGGTAGTGGGATTTTTATGTTTGGTCCACCCGACGAATATCTCGCTTCGCAAGGCGTCTGCTCGTAAAGGAAGGTAAAGAAGACGGAGGAACTGACCGTCTCGTTTCGAAGCCTCACGGCGCCGGTCGAGTAGGCTGCTGGGCATCTACGACCTTGGCAGCTATTTGCGGCACTAGTCCAACTTGACGAGAGCGTGAAGACGTAAGCAGTCTATCCTTTAGGTGCAAAAACGGGAAAAAATAGCGAGTTCAAGGCAGCTCTTGTAGATGGCACGGCCAGCTCGTAGGCAGCAAGCGCTGATTGAGGGGATACAGCTGGCATTTCCGGGGCTACCTTAGACAACGGAGGCTGATGAGCTCTATCGATTTAAAAAAAAGTCCTTTGCAAGATTCTTGGACTCGATTGCTAGTTGCTCCTCTCCTTCCTGCTTCGCTATCCTAATTTCCAGTTTTATCGACCGTGTAGTCATCCGATGTTCCTCGTTTTCTTCTGGACTTTTCGTGCCCCCGCGAGAATTCCATTTCCGCTCGGGAGGAAGGGGAAGACGTGGCTCGGCCGTATTTGTCGAGTAGGAATGAACCCAACGCTCTGGGTGGAGAGTCTAGCCATTTAAAGTCCGATCGTTTCACCGGGTACCGACTAAACGATGAATCGATGACCTTTCGTCACGGACCGAGGGAACCCGTCGGCTGCCCTAATGGTTTTCCACTCGACCGCGGAGTGTCGTCCTTCCTGAGAGTTCCGATGCGATGTCTGTGCCTCGGGGGCACCCGTTTCCCCGACTCGAGCGATCGAAAAACGACGACTCGTGTCTCATTTTGATAGGAAAAAAAACTTCTGGAATTTGAAATTTCCGCGAATACCTCGGGAAGTCCTTCCGTCTCGTTCCGAGCGGATCGTGATGCCGATCTGGCACCGATCGACATTGCGCCTCGAGCGCCGGAAAGTGGGAAAAGAAGAAAAGGTTACCTCCTGCGCAGTAGGGAGCAGACCTCTGGAAGTTCATGCACGTCTGGGTAGCGGATCGTGATGCCGATCTGGCACCGATCGGCATTGCGCCTCGAACGCCGGAAAGTGGGAAAAGAAGAAAAGGTTACCTCCTGCACAGTAGGGAGCAGACCTCTGGAAGTTCATGCACGTCTGGGGGACGGTGAGTCGAGAATAGAAAGGATCGTCGCTGGGAATCACGATCGGGAAACACTCCACCGGTAACGGATCCAACTCGCAGCACGGCAACGCTATCGTCGGAACGCACGAACCGGATTCCTTCACCCCGTCCGAAGCGGAACGAGAAGCGATCGGGCAGAGACGATACCTCCGTTGGGGGTGAGGGTGATGTCGTGATCCAAGAACTGTCCCCATTGCATGATCATGTGCGTGGCCGTCGGGGCGGGCAGATCCTCGTCCTCGTGCAGCAGAGAGGACAACGCCCGCGGATTCGGCAGCATCGAGAGTCGATCTCCCGATCCTCGTGGGATGCTCACGCCTGCAAAATCCCGTCTCGAAAGGCATGCTAAGGCTTGGCTTAGAAGGGCGGCAATAAGTGCCTACTTCAGTATGGAACCTGCTTTGGCCGGATCGAGGCATAGCACTAGGATTTAAATATAAAGTTTTTTGCTTAAAAGCTGCCTTTCTACAGCGCCCTCGTGTCGGCGTCGTCGTTCGACATACACTTGCCGATCCCAAGCTTTTCCTCATCTTTCTCTCGTATGTTGTCTGCTCGTGTCGTCTGGAGTTTTCTCATATTCGTAGAGTTTTCGAAATCCGAGAGGGTTCTTGGGCATTATTACGGCGTGATGAAACAGTGGATTGAAAATTAACGACCGGCTTACATCATCGTGCCAACGATCGCCAGAAGTAATAACTCTTGCAAGACTGACTTCGAGACTACTTTCGCACTTTTTAAAAATTTAACGCCAACATTTCGAGTTCTCCAAAGGAACTCTCGATTTAGTAATAGCCACAGGGGAATGAAATAGAGAGAAGCAAGAAATCTTGGAGCGTTTCGACTGGTGGTGCAATCTCGCTTGCAACTACTTCGGGATGAAAGAGAATCGGTAGTCGGTTCGGGTCGACACGGTCACCACGTGCAATTGAAATACCTGTGCGAGGCTCGTTTCAAACTGTGATCGATGGGATTCTGGGTGCTGGGGAAACCATTTACCGAAAGGAAATACCCGGGCTGAGACGCTTTCGAAGCACTTCGCTGATCGTTTTTTATTTTTATTTTATCGGGAGACGAAGTACCGGCTCGACAGGCAATCGAGTATCGGACGGCGAGAGAACGCTCTGGTTTCATCGAGATGTGTCTCCGTCCAAAAAGAAAATACGAAGAAAAACGGCGCCGACCGTCGTCGTAGGAGTTGCTGTTGTTGATGCGACGATAGTAGATTTCTGCGGATCCCCAGTAGATGGCATCCGGATCGCCTGCCTCGCCGAGGTTATTGCAAACTCCGCCGTAGGTCCTGTAGTTGGGGTCTTGGGAGGCGCAGTCGGGCTGGACGCCCGAGCAGCTGGCAGGGGGTGCGCCGGATCGAGCCCTTTCCTCCCTTTCCCAAGAGAACATCTCCCGACGAACGAGGTATTCCGCTTCCTTCCGAGGAATCTCCGACCTCGTCCCGAGAACGAGAGTCGTATTTTTCACGGAGGCAGACGATATCGTTCGCCTCGAGGCGTGGGTCCGCTCACTTTTGCTCCAGGATGGAGGTGGCGATCCGTAGGATGCGTGCCTCGTCCCCGATCTTCTGGGATCTCTTCGTGCTCTTGACGTGGAAGCTCGGCCTCCGGCTCCTCGCCCCCGAGAGCAAGAGAATCTGCAGCTCCTTCCCGTACTCCCTCTCCGCTTCCTGCATCGGATCGCACGCGTCTCGGAGCATCCGGGGGGAGAACCGCGAGACCGTCGCCGACTCCGACCGACGCGAAGTCGGCGACGAGAGAGGGCGAGAGCGACAGACCTTTATGGAGTCCCTGGTGGCTTCGAGGAACGAATCCCCTCGGATCCCGTGGACCGTGGCCAGAGCAAGGACCGCCGCTACGATCCTGCAACGAGAACTAGCCGACGGGGTTCGGCAGAGGAATCCGCTATTTTTAAGGGGCAACCTTCGATACCGACTCGAAAGTTTTCGTTCCGATGCGAAGAGTGGCTCTCTTTTAGCATTCGTCCCACCCATGATAAACGTCACCCTCGTTCGTCCAGATTCAACCGCTTTTCCCCATAATATTTACCCGAAGGGTCTTCTGACAGGTGGAAAGAGTACAGAAAACCGGGTTTTTACGTCAGATTCAACGTCCCAATTTTACATCAGGTAAAAATTTGTTTTCGAGGGCACGCACCCAAGAGAAGTGGAAGAAAAATGCGGTCTGTGCCCCGGAACCGGATCCTTTCGTCGACTCCACCGGATGCGTTTCGCGCCGGTTTACCGATCGCGGTTTGCCGTACGCGTTTGCCGTACGTATCGATCGCGAACGGAGCGCAGAGAAACGCCGCGGTTCGTCTCGACCGAGAACGCGAACGAGGGATCGGTACGGCGAACCGAGGAGACCGAGACGAGCCGAGTCCGATCTCGTTCCTGCCTGGGACGCGAAGCCGCGAGAGCCGGCCTGGGACGCGAAGACCGCGAGAGCCGACCTGGCACGCGAAGACCGCGAGAGCCGACCTGGCACGCGAAGACCGCGAGAGTCGGCCTCGGGCGTGCAAGACGAGCGGCACTCTCGTCTCGCGTGGGTGGAATCACGGGAGAATCCGTCTATTCTCGTTTACGCGGTCCGTTCCACGACGCGAAATATCCTCATTTTCTCCATTCTTCCGTACGGATTCTGGAGTTTCTCGTGCGATCAGTCGATCCTTCCGCCGAATCCCGAAACGAATCTTTCTCGCGGCGGTCGTTCCGGCACGAGTCGTCCGTCGGATCGCCCGTGCCTCGAAGATCCTCGTCTCCGAGGACGAAGACGGAAGAGAATGCAAGGAACTCACGTTGCGAAGTTCGTGTCGTCTGCTCGAGCGAGTCCGGCTATCCCGTGCGTGTGCGGGACCGAGTCCCTCGCATCGGCCGAGGGCCGTTGCGAAACCGCCCGAGTAGATATTTCCGCCGTCGCCGGGCCTTGCGTCGTCTCCTCGGGTTCCGATGCGAAAAGCACCAGGTGACGCGACGTCCGGGAAACGGGAACGACGCCCTCGATTTCGAGCGACACGTCTCCGCTTCTCGTTTTTTCTCTCGCGATCGCTTTTCCGACCTCTCGTTCCCATCTCTTTCTCGTTCGTGGCGGACTCGAAAAAAGGGGCGCATCCGTGTCGCAAAAACGCGAAAACGTATTTCCGTATCGATGCCCGCGACGGCGCCTTCGAGACCTCGTTTTGAGGTGGAAAGGAACTCGAAAATCGAGAGTTTGGGATGTTGAATTCGTCTCGCGATCGTCGTCGGGGATCTCTCGAGCGGCGGTTCTCCGAGTGCGGTCCGCGGGCCGGCCCGCGATGCGAGTCGCACCGACGCGCGGCGCCACGGCCGAGGCCGTGCGAGAGGAGAGACCGGAAGCCGGATCCCCACCGCTCGCGTGACGTCGCGCGACCGGACCGAGGCGTACGGACGGAACGGGCGACGACACGGGCGTTCTGGACGCAATGTCGACTCCCGCTTCTCTCGGTCCTTCGGCCGGAGCCACGGTGCATCGCGTGCGCGTACGCAAACGAACGTCGTC